>JAYMTP010000857.1:0-28417 GCA_036897365.1 Geranium brycei | reverse complement strand
AATATTTTTCAAAACATGGAATGTGAATCAAACCCATCTTTGAATTGAAATCGAGATTCTGATGCTAATTTTCCCTTTCTGAATCAGATAAATGAATATCAATATCTGAAAGAGGGTGACAATAAGTTCTTTCAAAATGGACCATTTATCCCTATGTTAGAGATGCTTTCAGAAATGTCTATGATCGAGTAAAGGGTTCTATCAACTAATGGACAGGATCGAATTGGGAAATGGAAAGATCTATACAAAGTTACACCTCTCGGCATCACTTTGTGGAAAATTGTTAGGTATGAAATGTTAGATACCTCTGACTCGATTGATAAAATAGTATCTCCCCCAAAAAAGCATTCTTTTACCGCCGCACAAAGCAAATTTTGTGTTGTGAATGAACAAGATATTCAAGAATTATCCATACCAAAAATAAGAGTTATTGATACGAGCATTTTCCACAATAAAAAAGAATCTTTTGTTACAAGAAGAAGAGAAGTAACGTGGATTATTCAAGAATCGAAGTCGGTTTGCTTTAGAAAAAGAAAATATCAATGAACTTCTATGAAATGCTTGCACAAAATTCAGCCAATTGTCTTGATCGTCGAATATCATTGAGAAATAGGAATCCGTGTTATCAAAAGATTTTTTACGATTATGTCTAATATAAAAGGGGTTAATCTTAAAGTCAAAGATAAAGACCTTAGATATCTTATGCCTTTCTTTCCTTTCGCTTATTTCAGCTCCTGAAAACTGCTATACAGGAACTATTCCTCAGTCCTACTTCACATTAGAACTACATAACTAAATGATAAAAAATGCATCTCATATGAATTAGGCATTAACAGGCCTAAAGTCATTCATAATAATTACTTATATAATTTACTTCCTTGCCAAGACAAATCCAGTTGTCACTAACGTAGCAACTAGTTTTTAAGAGAAGATTGTACCCTTCTACTATAGTCTAATCTAATCTAACACGGTTAATACCATATTGTGGGTCAGAAATGGTCCCTATGGATTTGGATTAGGACCATGCAAGTCCTATACAGAGCCTAAGTCATAACTACAATATCTACTATTTCCTTCTCTCAAGACTCAGATGATGAGAGCTTCAAGATCTTTGAACCCTGCAATCCACTAGCCATCTCCATCAGTTGTTGCTCCATACTCGCCTTCCACTTCACCAATTCATTACACATTTCCTGTCAACAACCAAAATCGCATTCAGCAACATAAACAAAACATCATTGAGAAATACAATGCTTGCTCACCTGAAATAGAAGGAATGGATTGTCCAGGTCTACTTTTGGGTTGGTTATAGCAGATGAATCCGGGGTCAAATTTGCTTGATCATCATCGTGCTTCTTTGGAACCAGTCCCTCCACATCTCTGCTTACGCAACAAAACAATCAGATCACTTACATTCAGGAAGATATGTATATGTATCTGTACATGTACATGTATATTTATATGTACATGTATATGTGCATGTATTACCTCTTCATTTTAGCCATCTCTTCCTTGAGTAGTTCTAGTTCTTTGGCACATACCAAGGCCTGAATGGGGCTATCATCAGCCTTGAACACATGTTCTACCTCAGCTTTGTGTTCGAGATTGGTGCTCTCCAGCCAAGGTGCAAGATCTTCCTCTTGGACATTGTCCAAGTTGGTGCTATCCAACCAATCTTCCCATCTTTCCGACGCCAACGGACTGAAACCATTACTTTGTTTCGACTGCATGTTGCTCAATGCATTTGAAACTTCAACCAGTTTTTGCTCTGTTTTGGTTTTCCATGCCACTAGTTCCCGCTGCACATCCTGCAGACAAACACAAATAAAACTTCATTACGCAAACAACATGTGAAGCCAATCTCTTAACAAAACATTCTTTTCTATTAAAAACATCAACCAAATGGCACATTACTTTAATACCTGTATACCGCTCAAAGAATTTGACATCACAATCTGATATTGCTCAATGTTGGCTTTCCAACTGACTAATTCCCCACGCAACTCCTGCACAAAAGGAACAATGTTTCTCTCAACTTCATCAAGAAATAATATATATTTCATGGCTACACTTGTTTACCTCTATCTGTTTAGCCTGATCTTGCGCCTGCTTCCTGGATGAGAACTCCTGCATCTCACTGTTAAAACACACAACATTAAGCCGACCCATTACCCAGCCCTTACATCATTTTACATACAAATATTAAAAACAGGCTTATAAGATGAAGAATCTGGTTTTATTACTTCTTCATCTTGGCCATTTCAGCTCGAAGCAACTTCAGTTCATTATGCACAGGATCCTCCTGTTCACCATCCCTAGATGAAGGTGGAACCCAGTAAGGATCCTGCACTCCAGCTCGCCGCCGAATATCAACCAGGCCGGCACTTTCAAGCCAGTATTCCATATGTCCATGAGTATTGTGCCACCGCCGAAATCGCTCAGCCCCGCCTGGTGCCACTTTACCATCAATGTGCTTCAGCAGGTGGTCCAGCAGCCCAGTATCACCAATGCGTTTACGTGCTGCAACTCTCAACGCTGTTCGGGAAATTGGATTCCCAAACACAGCCCCCTCAGCCTTTAATATCTCCAACATGCTTCTTTCAGCAATCTCATACCTTCATAATATTAGATTAATCAATAACCAGTCATCACAGCCAATCATATACAAGGGTATCAATGATACTTGTACCTTTCGGCAGACCACCTGTTCTTATAAGAAATATCGTGTCTGGTTTGCTCACTGTCCCTTAGCCTTTGCCTGCCACGTTTAGCTGCTTTCCCCTCTTCAACCCGGCCAAGTAAAGGGCACTTCCTCTTTCGGTTTTCCTGTGCTACTATAGCAACTTTGTAATCCTCTTGTTCTATTTCAAGTCCATTCTCAATAATGCTAGAAGAAACTCTAGGTTTTTGCTCCTCGTGTTGCTCAAATGTATCTGAAGTAACAGTCTGGCAAGAAACCCATTGTGTCATCCCAGCACGTCGCAACTCAGACCAGCATGGACCTTTTTTAGATTCTTCATCCAGACTCTCATAGCTTCCATGTTCCGCTGAAGCACATTCACATAGGAAAAAATCATAAAGTCATCAAATATTTCCGCACGTCCTTTAAATCCATCAAAACAAGCAACAGGAAAGAAATAAAGATTTCCCAATTTCTTACCATCTTCTAATTAGCTTGGGTCAAATCAATTATAAGATGATAACCTTACAAGACGAATGGATTAACAAATCCACATGTATTAACTAAGATGGCCTAAATATGAGCATCGATTCTTTCTTTTGTAATAATGGGAGACACCTGGGAGGTTAACGGGTCACCATATTTGAATTATCAGGCCAACAAAAGATGTTTATTTTTTGAAAGACAAGTGAACAAGATTTCATAGGAAATGGGAGAGATGTGTGGCACAAGTTTTGAATGGTCTTAAGACCAATTAGGTTCCCAGTATGTAAGGGTTCAACCAGGGCAAGAGAATTGTGACAATGACAAACAAAAAAAAGAAAAGAAGCATCTTGTCCAGATTTCTCGGGATTCAAATATGATTTTAAGTGATGAGCATAAAACAAATTAATGTCATACCTTTAGTTTCACATGCAAGGTCGGGGCTTGCATTGCTACTCTTACATGACCTGGATATCAAAAGGCATGATAACATCATTGGTTAAACATGCCAGGGAACAAAGAATGCTCCAAACAAAATTATATCATTAGAATTCAATTTAGCAAGTGTATAAACACGTATAAAGCTAGAGTCAAGGTAACAAGTTTGTTTTAGGCAACTAAAACCAACAACTTCATGTCTGTATTATGTAGGGCATAGAAAAAATGTATAAACTTATTTGATTAAGCAACTGATTGCATTCAGGCTATGAAAGAAAATCTTACTTCACTTCACAGATGTATACAGGCATATCTTCATATACAACGACAATCATCCATTCATACGTGTACTAAAGGAAGGCTATACGTATTCAATATATACACGCTGGTAGAAATAAATTTCGAATTCTGGAAAGCAACAATTTCACTAAGTTTCCAGCAACAACTAAGCAGGAAAATACAATTAGGTTCAATTTTTTCTCTTTGTTTATACAAAAACATGATATACAGAATTGAACACAACAACAAGTAATTATATTTTTGAGCTAGGCAAGAGCTAGTACACCAAGCCCAACTTTAGTAACAAAACACAAACTAGACTCAACAAAAGCTCTACAGGGCACTTTTTGCCCATTACTTGAAAATAAAAGAAAAACCCTGTTATGGTAGTATTTTCATCAAAGTTAATTTCTATTTTCTCAGCAACCAAACAGGGTTCAAAGTGACAGTCAGAGAATGAGTAGTGGTCGATACCTCTGAAGACAATGGCGTACGCCCCTCAACATTCAAATCATACTACAAACCCTACAAAAACAGGAAACACAATTGACATGAATTGAAAGTAACCAACATTATCAGAGAAACAAAAATAGGATAAAAAAAATTAAAGAAAAAATTAAGTATAGTTGAGTTGAGTTGGGGTTACCTCAGCGGGTGGGGTCGGTGTAGTTGTTGGGTTGGGATACAAAAACACAGAAGAGCAGAGACAACAATGGCGGAAGTGTTCAGCGGAGCAACGAGAATGTAATAAAATATTGAATAAAAAAGTGAGAATCTGTACATAAATATTCCTCCTAAACCCTAACCGCCAAAGCCAACATCATCTAAACTAAACCCTCCAATATTTTATTTGGGCCTGGTTTTACGTTGTCCACTTATGGGCCCACAGCCCAATGTGCTACTAATTAGGCTATGCTCTGTGATGGGCACTGATTTCATTCACTGCACCAAGACCAATGGGCCTAGTATTGTTCCGGTCCACACCTATCACTTTTAATCATTTTTATTCCTAAATTTATTTTCATTTTCTTTATCGACGATAAATAAATCAAATAATAATGATGGACTAATCCCTATTGGGCATTCCATTAACATTTCAAATATGTATTTTTTTTCTTTATATACATGTATCTTTGTTATGTTAAATGATATTTTAAAAAAAAGTTTATGCTTCCATTTTTATTTTAAAATAAACCAAAGCACATGGTGTTTTGGACGAGTGAATTTAAACAATCATTAATGCAAAACACTGAAAGTTATGAACCCAACAAAATTATAGCAGCCAGTCATTCCTGATCATAATTTTATTAAATAAAAATAAACGGTTCAGTCTATACAATATATAGACCATTACAATAAAACATTTATATTAATTATGATAGTGAGGCCTTGAACCATAATTATGATAGTGAGTCGTTGATGGGCAGAAAGAAGTAAGAAGAATAGCAAAGTTGTTGAAAGTTGACTGCTGAAAATGAGAAACAAACTGTAGTGTTGGAGTTGAAGAACATGTTTAAGTAAGTTGTTGCGTACTTAACTTTACAACTACAATACATTATCTACATGCAACTGCTGGTGCACTGTATTATGTTACCCAAATGAATTAATCAAGTGCTCTATTTAGTTAGGTTAGATAAGTGTTTATTTCATAAACCAGAACAGCATTGATTGGAATGGACCCACCAACATTTTGGTGTTTTTCTTACCACTTTTGTTACAAGTACGCGTATTACTAGTTTAAATATAATATTGAAAGTTAATATAAAAATTGTAATTTTTAACATGGATATTGTATATTTTCTCGTATAACTTTTTGTAATATGATTCTTCCCATTCAGTGATAAGAAAGTTTATTTATGTAAGCATGTTTGTTTATAATAATTTTCTGGAGTCAGTAATATTTGAAATTGTAATCAATCTCTCACGTATACAATGAAGTGGACACATGAGAATTTGAATAAAACATGTAATAAGAAGTTTGAGTTTATAGAAAGCGTATTGATATGACATGCTTAAGTAGAAGACGAGATTGTAAGGAAGACGTATGTGAGTCAATGTCTCATTTTAAAATTAATATATAAATTAGACCCTCCCAATATACTAAACTATGCTTTGGTGAAGAATGATATCTAATATATTCTAGTGAAAATCATTGTTTTGTGGTTCAAACTAAAAATTCCCACTCAACATAATGGAAACTTAACTAGATTAGGTTATAAGGTAAGTTTTACGCAATGAATATGGGGTTTATTTTTAATATTTTTTAGTTTTGGTTGTGTTTGAGCTAATGGGTGTGATGTTCAATGGATTTTGCATGACGTATTGTACTAGCTAGATGATATAAGTGTGAGTGTGAGACCAAAACTGGAGTGGACTGTTCCTTTCCCCTGTAGGTACATACAACAGTGCTACATAAAACAGGAGAGCAATCACAGTCCATTTGTTAGAAGTACATCAAAATCATGCAAAGTCAATAGACCTTTCATATATTTAGCTATGCAGCTTCACTGCTCTCCCTCTTCCAATTAATTTCATATTCTTGACTGTGTTTGTGTTCCTTGTGTTGATTGAGATGGCACACTAGAGGATAGAGATGATTAGTGTGCTTCTGATTCAGTGTACACAAGTTTGATCCATGTGCAAACCCAGGTCTCCCTCCTACACACACCAACACATTTTGTGGCCTACAAGGGAGCAAACAACTTAACAACAATCCTCTTCTCTTCCCTTTCACATTTATTAATTGTTTCAATACAACTCAACAGTCCCAACTTGTTGCCTATAAATGTAGAGTTCCATTTCCACATACATACCATCTTCTTCTTTTTAGATTGAGTTTGAGTTTGAGCTTGTTGAAAATGTGCAACCATGGAAATGGCAGCAGCAGAAGAGCTCCCAAGGGATGCTTTGTGGTGTATGTTGGCCGAGACCTGAGGAGATTCGTTCTTCCATTGTCATACCTGAACAAGCCCGTTTTCAGGCAACTGCTAGATCAAGCCGCTGACGAGTATGATTATGGCTTTGACACCATTGTTCTGCCCTGTGACGAGTCCACCTTCACAACCACCTATTTGAAATAAACTCTTAAGTCTTTGCCTTACCATTCATTAACATTTTTGTATATTATGTTTCACAAGCAAATGCAAATTTGGGCGAGATCAATCAACTTCCTTATCTTCTGTGTAATGTAATGTAATCAATGTTTAATATAGATATCAACCAAGTCCATTGGCTTGTAACAACTTCACCTCTCATTTTACCAAGGCACAAAAATCAGTCATTACATCAACTACCAATCTTTTCAATCCCAAAACACGGCAAAGCAAAATATCATTCATACGAGACTTTCAAATACAGAACGTTAAGTACAAATACAATGCTTTGAGCTCCTGTAATTAATACTTGTGGAGAAAATACCTCAAAAACAATGTAATGGGCAAAAGGTAGACAAATGTGAACCTGTAAATAAACTGTGGCAGAATGGTTATAGCAACTGTTCATGTATATCCCTAGTCCTACTGTACTGGTAACTGGTGAGGCACAAGCATTGCGATTGCGCTTCTCCCAGGTAGAGAAATTAAGCTCGTAATGCTAATGTCAGGTGATCATCATTTATACTTTCTTCTTTTCTATATTAGCTGCAGCAATGCGTTGTTTCTTCTTCCAGGCCGGGACCTTACCAGGGAAAGCCCACCTCAGCAACCTTTCCCAAGCGTAGCAACTTAGAAACATGAGTAAAGCCCAGATCAAAAGCTTATCCCTCAATCCTGTCGGCAGAGGTACCAATCTAAGCCAGTCATTCAAGTCCCTGAATATATCAGATGTGATGATTGTGAAGAAACCAACCGCACCCAATAACGCATACTGGAACGGTTTGTTTTCTGAGATGCTCTGGTTGAAAGGATGACCCATGTAGTTCACCGCAAAAGTAGCCACTTGGAGCATCATGCTTACCATGTACGAAACCGTGTTCACCAAGTTGGGATGGAAATCGGAGTCTGGCTCAATGCATTCTTCAGGCATGTGCTTTTCTGCCTCTTTCACGGAAGAAATCAGGAAAAGGAGGTGAATTGCAAACTGCCCGAGGAGAGACAGGAAGACGTAGTAGCAGAAAATATTGGGGTGGGGCCGCTCAGCAGAAAGGGTGGGAAGGGGGCGAGCATGCGAAATAAACAAGAAAAACGCAGCAGTGAACACACCACTGATCGTCGCCTGGATGTCACCGAGCTTGACACCATCCAGATACATAACACTCAGCACATATGCCGTTGCAAGGCAATTCAGACCAAGTATCTTGAACATCTGGAGGGTAGTTACTAGAGTACTTCGACCTTGTCTAATTATGTCAGTTGTGGGGGCCACTGATGCATGCTTTGCTGTAAATGGTGATGCCATAGAGGCATCCCCGAGCTTCACCATAGGAGCTGAGCGACCATCACCCTCCTCGTTCAGCTCATCCATCATCTTCTTCAGCTTCTGTCGCTTCATCTCTGCAGCCGCCTGATGGCGGTTAAGAGGTGAATTGCTGGTCAGAAGTTTGCTTTTTAAAGAGCCTTCCCCACTGAGACTGACAGCTTTTCCCGCTGCTTCTGTTTGTAGCTTTGCATTTTTTGACTTGGCAGATTTTGTGGTTTCATTCTTAGATGTTCCTGATGAAGATTTTCCACTTTGATTTGGAGGCACAGCATTCAATAGAGCAACTCCTACATTAGCCTGTGACAAAGTGTTAACATTTTTAAACCATTCTTTGCTCTGACTTGTCAAGTAAATATCAGTATGCAATAAACACAAATTGAATTGGTACACACTGGACAATAAGCAATAGAAGGACGACTAAATGGATCCACGTGGAATATATGAGAAATGGCATTTCAGTTGGTGCACCGGAGAGCTTCCCCATGACCATATCTTTACTTCTTGTGCCTTCTTTCTTTACTTCCAGAAACCAAAATATTTTTCAATAACATACTTTTATCATAACAAAATTTTGGTAACAGCCCCCCATACAACTAGCAGTCATCTATATTGTGGTACCCCATGACACTACTGGCACTCCACACATAAAATAGGTTATACTTGAATCAAGATTCTTATAATGCATGTGTTAAAAAAATGTTTATATTTAATTTCGGAGAATTAGACAAGAGAACTATAACTCAAAAACTAAAGAACTGAAGTGCAATGTACTGAAACAGATCATTACCTGCTTTAAAGCTCCCACGTCATTGGTCCCGTCCCCACACATCAGTGTTAACCTTCCCACTGTTTTGAAGGTAGTCATGATGAGTTCCTTTTGCTCAGGAGCAACTCTTGCGAAAACCTAAAAGCACAAGTAAGAACATGTGGGTAAGTGTGAACCTATAGTTAAAAATCTGTGCAAGAAATTGTAGCATTCGAACCTTAACATAAGGAATGACACGGAGAACAGCAGCGGTTTGCTGCAACATTTCAAAGCAGTCACCTCCTATACAGAGATCATGAGTTTCTGATAGATCTTCAATCTCTTTCTCACTGAAATCATATGCATTTTTTCCATTCAGTCAAAAGATGGAAAATACCGGCTTGCAAAAGAAATTCAGAAGGAAATCACTGAGTGAATTGTTAATGGTAAGCAGTGGTTTAACGAATAAAAGTATAGAACCAATATTGCATCAAAATGAACAAAAAACAATATTAAGGCACATGCAATTTCAAGAATAAGGCAAAGATCTTGATGCAGCTCCAAATGAGACATAGGGAAGACATTTTTACATAAAAATAGAAGCTTTACCTGTAAGGAATTATCTCAGCTTCATCAGGTGATATCCATTCATACCCTTTACCATTTTTTGCAGGGCCAAGAATTAGTGTTGGTTTAGAAATAATATGAACTTGAGCAGCAACATGGCAAGCTGTCAAAGCTTGGTCACCAGTAATCATTGCCTAAAAAAAGCAGATTCTTTAGAATGATAATCCTGACAACTACAGACCTAAAGAGAAGAATCATAACCAAACCAACATCCTGATCATGCACTGCACACATCAGTCATCACCAAAACTTAACTCCCTACTTTTCATGAATTATTCTTTAATATATTAAAAAAGTTCTGTACTGCAAAAGTAGCTTTTTATAAAGGAAGCAAGTTTAAATATAATACAATAGCCCATTCATATAGAATAGTAGAGTGTGTAATCAGCAATCACAAAAATGAACAAAGCAAAATGGATGTTTCAATGCTTACAGAGAAGATTTTTCCGGTAACTTCCATACATCATCTTCATATATGAGACATATACTTCACAAAAGAACGAGAGTAAAGAAAAAAGTATCATAATGTGGAGGCTAAATCAGTGAGAGGTTAAAAATATATATTTACATCAATTAGACAGATTTATACCCAAACAAATTCCAAGACTAGGAAGCACATTAATCCTAAGATTTTTCAACAGTGCCTCAAAACATAAAAGGCCAATGTTGTATAGACTCCAAAATTAGGGAAGTCTCGGAACAGTTATGAATGGATGTCAATTTCTAAAATGAACACAAAATCTTCCTTTTCCACTTTCACTTCAAACTTATAAAACAAAACTTGACAGGAGTGACCGAGACTGAGAAGAAGTGCCAATTTGAATATTTGAGCACAGATTATATGTAAACAGGAAAGGTACATGAAGAAGACATAATTACCAAGTCATGTGATGATCCTTTTAGTTCAGACAAAATAGCTGCTGAATCTGGTCTAATAGGACAGTTAAATACCTGAAATATATATATTTTTCAAAACATAGATACTTAACAAACTGATGAGATCTAAAATAGAATATGTTAGGAGAAAAAAACTGGTAAAACCCACAAACAGAATTGAGAGCATTAGTGATTTACCGCAAAACCAGCAAAAGTAAGGCTACTCTCCACCATGTCTCTCTCCAAGCTTCTAGCTTCACTAACCTTCAGGCAATAAGCATATGACAAGATAACTTTAAGAACACATGCAAAGTTTAGAAAATTAGACTTGGCAAATCATTTATAACAGGATCGCTTGAGCAGCCACCAAACTTGTAAATAAAGACAACGACTAAAGCGTGTATACAGTTTGAAAACTAAATTGATGTAGACAGCTCGATTGTTAACAAACTTAATCCAAAAAAACAATAGTCATCTTTTAGCAATATCGGTTACATTTCCAACAAGACAAAGGCACAACTTAAAGTTGAAACTTAAAATGATGGGAAGTGCGTGAATTTGGAACAATAAAAGAGTAAGCAAGAAAAAGAACTAATCAGCCACACGCAACCTACAGATATATAAACAACCAAGTTTCCACCTGGGCAAAGCCTTTAATCCCTGTATGAACTCTGTTTATATTATTGGTACTGTTATTAATTACATAATAATTATACAAATAGATATGTTTTCTATTTTCCAAAATTAAGGTAACAAATCAAGAATAAGGGGTTAAAACACCGATAACACGGTTCCCCGAAGGTTGGTCCAGAACAGGGTTTTTCCTGATTTGCTGATCAAAAATCAAGAATAATTCCCATGCCAGACATACACATGTATCCTATAAAATAAAAGCGGCAATCTGACAACCAAACCCCCATATTAGAAAAAAGTTACAAGAACATAATTAGAAACATAGAGGTCGTACTGTCATATCTGGAAGGGATTTGTATGCAAGAGCCAATACACGAGAACCTTGACGTGTATACTTCTTGTAGGTCTCAACATATGATGGCGGCAAATCAGTGAGTCTATCCTGTATGGTTTCAGGTGCACCCTAAAATATAGCAAAAACATTATTTATGGAACCAGTTTGAGATATGTAGTTTAGAACTTCACTTCACATCAAGGTATTATGACGAAAGCAGGACATACAATATACGTTAAACAAACATACTAGGGAATATCCATTGTGCAATTAGGTAAACACTTAACAAGTGAGAAAGAATTTGCAATCTATTCATAATTCATTCAATATAAGAATTAAAAAGAGTAAATTAGGAGCCAAGCCAACAGACCTTGACAAAAGCAAAAAATTCCTCTCGAACACAGACTACAACTGCCATTCGTTTTAAATGGGACGCGAAGTGGTGTCTTTGAACAATCTGCACTGCTTCATCACCTCCCCTGCAAATTATTAGTATATGTCAGATGTCAGTGACGAAATAACTACAATTACCCTACAATTGGACAATGCATCTTACTTTTTAGGCAGGGCCTTCTCATCAGATTTATAAATCCAATCTATTCCTTTTAGAGCAGCTTTCTCAAGAGGATCACCAACCTGCACAAATTACAGATTATCAAATGGATGTGAGAAACTAATAATAAATTGATGCAAACAGCTAAAAATGGTTTCTGCCAAGCATAGAAAACCATTGATGTGCCAGGTTTATGTCGACTGAGTGCCAGAGTTCAGGTCATTTTCAATATGCTTCTGTGTAAAAAAATGGGCACTGAACTGAGGAACTGCTCTGTGATAAAGTATGACTATTCTCAGTCTTAGTTGTCATTTTCAAATTTCAAGCAAATGTTGACGAGACCTCTTTCTTGAATGACTATTTTATTATAGTCTTTCCAACATGCCCTTGTATAAAGAGACTAATAAGTTCTAGATGGTTTCTTATACAACAGTATAGGAAGGGGAAAATAAACATTAAGGACGAAAGTTTCTGAGTTTGATAACCTAAAGATATGACGCCAAACTTCCACATAGGGTGAGAGCAATGGCAACAGATCTGGAACCAGATTATAATCAGCATAGAAGCACAAGTATCTAGAGGACATCAAAGTGAGCCTAGCATCACAAACATGAAGCAAGAAACACTTACCAACTTGTTGCCTACAAAGACCAGAGCATGGCAAGAAGCCAGAATCTTCAATGTGCGGTCAGGTACTCTGGACATGTCAGATTCTAAATCCATACGTTCAGCCAATCCAACAACTCCACAGAACTCCTGGAAAGGTGGAAACATATAAGAAATCATACCACAAAAAATACAACCAGTAATAAAATATCCTGGACTAGAAACTGGGTACCATGTCATCTGATGTAAGCGTTCCAGTTTTGTCGAAGCAACAAATATCAACCTGAGATAGAAACAGAAAACAAATTTAAGCAATGCATCCCAACCCCCTCACCAAAATATATACCTAATTCATGGGTTTCCGCTCTACCCCCTTGCAAGGGAGAGCATTGTATTATTAACTAACTTAAATATCCTTAAAGGAAGACAGTAGTAGACACTAGAGAACAATTTTTAAGAAAACATACAGGAACACACTTGAAGTTCAAATTACCAACCTTGCCAGCAAACAGAATTCTAAAAGGTTCTGTACAAAAAATTCCCCGTCGTGCTAAAGCAATTAGAGATGTATTAACTGCTATTGATAACTCCATTGGCAGCTCAGGGGGGATCACAGAAGTAATTATAAGTGAACAACTCAGAAAAAGCTTGTACTTGCTCCGTGTTGGATCCTCTAGCCCCTAAACAAAGAGGAATCATTATCAAATAATTGCAAAGGTGTCCACTTCATAAAAATTTTATGATGCTCAACCAAACATTTGCCTACCTTTTTAAGTACATAACCAGCAGCTATTACAGCAAATACGACTAAGAATAAAATGAATAGCCCACTCTCTCAACTGTTGGCAGTAACCTACAAAAAATGAAAAGGATGTATGCTATTAGATAAGAACATAGATCATGGTTCCTATAAGGTGTACTGACCAACTTTAAAATGAGGATTCAAATCTTACCCTCTCTGTAGAAAATAAAATTGTTCGCATCAATTTTCCTTGACTAGTTTCAAACCCAGTTCGTAGAACAACAGCGAGGCAGCCACCGTCAGGTGTTCTTAGAGAAAAATTCTAATTTCAAAAGAAGATCAATGGGTCAGCAGCATTTAAGGTACAAAAGACTAACATATGGGGAAAGACATCTTACACTAATTACCTTATCTGGAGTATGCTGTAATATCTTGGTACCACCAAATAAAACATGACTTTTGTCTCTCTTAGTGGATAACCTTTCTTCAGTTCCCCTGGCAGTGATTGCAACCTGAAAAACAATATTATGTTCAAGTTACAACTTACAACTTAACATAAGTTGAAATGGTCTATACCAATTAGGAGCTCACTTATAAACTAAGAAAATCAAGAAATAACAAACAAAGTTGAAAATGTATATTTTTTAAAAACACTTTGGGACTTGGGGTGAGGAATGACCACCCGTTGGCCCAGAATTGTGTGTGAGAGGGAGGGACACTGGCAACCAAATTAACCATTATAAGCTTCAAAGATGAAGGCAGGAACCACAAGATATCCAAAATGACAGGTGCATGTACGGCAATTTTTCCCTTCGCTGTCACTGAACTAATAATGAAAAAGCAATGGGAATAACTTCTCAGACCCAATCTAAAAACCTGATAGCATGGATGTACAATTAAAATTTGTAAAGCTTGCATGTCTAATCCAATTAAAAAGAATTGCACGGGTCACTGCAATGAGATAGTGATGGTAAGTCAGAAAAAGAGAACAACCTTCCACTGAGGAGTGGACTCGCCAGTAAGAATAGCTTCATTTACAATAGCATTTCCCGTGAGTATAAGCATGTCTGCTGGCACAGACTTGTCTTCTCCATTCTGGCCAGAAGAGCGGCCAATGGAGACAACATCCCCAGGCAAAAGATCTGTTCCGGAGAGTTTCACCCACCTGTAATTCACAACATCCAGTGCATTAAAAATCTAAGCAGCACTTTTGTTATGATATGAGACCTTAATTCACAATCAGATAACATACTTGCCACATCGATACACCATTAGGGTCTGGCTATCCACTCTAACACGGTGCAGCTCCCTTAGAGTCTTCAAACGACTTTTGGCCATTGTTGACTCAAACATAAACAGCATGAATAACGTAAACAGGCTGTAATACCAATATTCATCCAAGCACCAGAGACCCACGCAGAAGACCTATATGCAAAAAAGAATCAGAATAAATCGAAGAAAAAAACAAATTAGTAACTCAATTATAAACTTGTAAATTTGACTCATGATTGAAGGCAATGCCTCTAGTGTATCTGACATTGCAGTATTGTAGTACATGATTGGTGAACATACGACCGTTACATAATTTCTAAAATATTTTCACACACCAGTTGTTTAAAAGAAACATTTCCAGGTTGGTGGTACTCCATTCTGTTGTGAAAAATAGAAACCAGAAGAGATGATAGAGCTTTGGCAGAAGACAAGCCTGGAATATAAAGGACTCCACACAGTTTTTTCACACATTACTTGTTTAAAATAAACATTTTCTAGATTAATGCTACTCCTTTTCCTTGTGAAAAATAGAAACCAGAAGTGAGGGTAGAGCTTTGCAAGAAGGCAAACCTGGAATACAAAGAAAGGTGCCATACAGTGCTCCTTCATTAACTTCTGAAATGTAGGTTGTGGATATTCAAATCTACATACCCATTAAGATCCAAGATCAGATGGAAGATATGAACTGATTGAGAAACCTTGCTCAGAGAGAGCAAGTTCTAGCAATGTAAGTAAAAGTAATATTACATTCAGATTAGTGATTAAAATACAGATTTGAACATGTTCACAACAGTAAATGGTTCAAACTCATTGTAAAGTTAATTTTAACATATTCTAGATTTCCAAAGGTCCTCACCTAGAAAAACAACCAAACTAGGGAATGGCTAAATCTAATAAGCTCAGGTCATCCAATTATAGTACACTGAACTTGCTCAAAAAACTTAAATTGCTTGATTCAGTTTCATTGAACTATTTAAAAGAAAAGCTATATTATAATTGGATACAGTGGAAGGTGAGTAGTTTGATACATATCTAATAAACTGGTAACCTGACAGGAAAGCATGCAAACAGTGAAGGCGATTCCCAAAGTTGCCAACTAGATTTCCGGTTCCGTGAGAAAGATAGCTTCTGGTTTTCTGATTGGTTTGCAATTTTTGGAGTTCAAAGAAAACGGGGTCTTATATGTTTAGAAGTTTTAATTTTGTGATTAGTTGCCATTGTAGGATTTTGCAATTGTCTGGCATTGTTCAATTTTGGTACTGGTGTTTTCAATTTTCGTACATATATTTGATTTCTTTATATTATTTTCCTACACGTGGAAGTCAAATGAGATCGAAGAGAGAAGCGAAAGTTGAGATTGCAAATTTGATTTTTTCCTTATTTGTTCTGAAAGATAGGCTAAGCTTCTGATTTTTTTGCTTATTTAGTGGAGGCACAAATTCAACTTGATTGCTCATGTTCTATTTCACAGTTTTTTGTATTGGTGGAAGATTTGTGTACTTCAACGGATATGGTGCCTAAACAACGTAACTTCAAGCACACAAATCTTCAGGCACCTAATAAAACCATGTGTGTGTGTGTGTTTCACATTTTTAACATTGTTAATAAAAGTACACAACGGAAAAAAGTTAAGGTGTGTGTGTGTGTGTGTGTGTGTGAGAGAGAGAGAGAGAGAGAGACTTAAACTTTCACATTTTTAACATTGCTAATAAAAGTACACAATGGAAAAAAGTTAAGGTAGCTGGTTGTAACATTTTAAAGTTTAGTTGTGTGCAAAAGACCTCACGTTTGATGTACTTATGTGTAGTTTCTCCTATCTCTATATATTCACAAATAAGGGAGAAGGGAACTCAGTTAGATGACATACACATTCCGCCCCCATTTTTCAATGGAAACAGCAACTTTAGGTTCAGTACCATGGCCAGTACTTTTGATGTAGTAACCAAAAGTTTCCTTTGTGGGGTACGGAAGCTTGCAAAAGGTCTCATTCTCCCTGGAATATATGAAACATTGCTTTCTGAAATCAAAATAAATTTCTTCCATGTTTCCTGAAGATGAAGAACCTGGAAGCTGCACAAGTGAAAATCACAATACATTAACAATGAGGGTAAACAAAGCATCACTGACAGTACAGTAAATAAGTAAGATCCTTAATAGATGATCCGATAACGACCAACATGTGGAAATTTTGCTAGTTGGAATTGACTCAAATATCTCAAGCTTTTATGTTTACTTCTGACAGAAGTTCAGATTTGTATCGATACACTCAAAACCTTCAATTCTGTGGCTATGTACCAACAGACGAGGAAGAAGAAGACAATGGAGTAGAGAGGAAGAAGAAAAGGCATGAGGTTGTATAAGTGTTCCTTGTAAGTATAGGGAATTATATGTTTCATAGTTCCATATGATCCACTCATGCAGTGTCAATGAATATATAAAAAGGCATAAACTAAAAATGTTGATCCACCAGAGTCAAGCCGGAGAGAAATGAGCTATAAACTTGTTTTTGGTTCTGAAATTGATTCTTTGAAGATTAATCAGGTAAATTAAGAAGAAATGAAAGGAAGGACTAACTTGTTTACGAGAATGTAGGGGCACAACTTCTTTAGAACCAGAAAACTTTGCAGGAGTGATTTTGCAATGATCTGCATGATATATATCCTTAGACTGCACATGAAAAAGGGAGCAGTAGCACCACTTATATAGCATTCGACAAAAAGGCAAGTGGCTATCAACTAGAAAGCCAGGGCAACATCAAGAAACTGAACCAAAATATATTTGTGATAAATGGGTGGTAACTATTAAGGGACGAAGGCACCAAAACCCATACCTTACTGTACTGGACAAAACATCCAAAATCAACAGACCAAACAGTGAAGAGCCAGAGTAGAATGTGAAGAGCCACAAGTCCACCGAGAACTATGGTAGCATCCACGAAGTCTATGCTGGGAACAATGGTAGTCAACCAGAGGGAGTAAAGAATCGCAAAAGGCCACACATACAAGCACAACGCCCAAGGACGCTTCTTCAACAAATCCACTCGCTCCACCACTTTCCCACCAACATGGAACCTCGTCATTTCACCCCAACCCTGCACCAAGTGAAAATTTCTCCTTTAAACAAGACAGATACGAGTAATTAATCAAGTAACAAAACTGAGCTCAAAGAGATCATGTGATCATTCCCTCAGACATATACAAATAAAATGTCTTTATTCAATTGAACTGATACATGTTTGGATTTGCTATTAAAAACAAGAAATTAAGAAATGCATGGATATAGGCATGATCACAATTTGGAATCGGAATGCAAATGAACCCATACAAATACAAACTGTTCGTTTTGGATCACCAAGCATATGTATTCACAGTAACTGTTATGCTTCTGTATAACAAATTCAATCACAGTTGAGTTTTTTTTCTTCTGGATTTGATTAGAAAGATAAATTCGAATTAGAATAAGAAAAGCCAAAAGGGAATGAAATAGTGTTACCGAGAGATGAGAGATCCAATTTTCTCAGTCTTCCTCGAGAGCAAGAACAACAGCTCTGTGACTGCTTTGCTGTTCTTTTACTCCCTCTTCAAAAGAAGAAGAAGAAGAAGAAGAGAGATTTGAAGAGTTGCTTTTACTATTTATCAGTATTGCTATTTGCTACTGTTCTTAAGGGCTTTGCTTTGCTTTTGACAGATCTCTCTCTCGCGCACTTTCTCGTTAACTGTTACACTTCTGCAATTCGCTCTCTTCCCGTATCATTTGGGCTTTGGATCTGAACGTGAATGGGCCAAGCCCAAAACTAGTATGTGCCCCTTGGACCCGGACCCGGATGGATCCGGTTCATGTAGTTGGATCTTCTTCTTCTTCCTCAGTACGCTTTTCGGGAATCGGTTATATAAGTACAACCAGAAATACATTATCAAACTCGCTTCTGTTCTGTCTTCGAATATGAAGGGAAAGAGGGTATTGTTGGACTGTAAATGAAGTAGTGGATTTGGTGACACTTGCAGCAACATTTCGACGTTATCAACAGAATCATCAAAGAAGAACCCTAAACCCAAATCATCAATCACTCAACAATGGTGGAAATTGGAGAATGCTCAAGCGTAGCAAACCCCTCCTCAGAGGAAACCTTCACCTGGGCCAAGCTTGGTATATTCCATTTTTCATAAATCCCAACACAAAATTTCTCTCTTTTTTGTTTTGCATTGTCTCAGATTACTGGGTTTCAATTCTGAATCCAACTAGTTACTGCCTACTATTTCCTTGCCTGAATTTGTTTGTAACTACTATGTTAATTGAGGAGCAGAAAGTTCATATGTTTACACTAATCTAATGAAGTAAAAAACCTCTTTTATCACCATTATCCTCAAGTTGAGTAAATAATAATCGTTGGTGTTATTCTTTTTTCTTTTCTTTTTTACTATTGCTTTCTGATCAAGAAAGCATCTTTGTGTGGCAACTCTGATCATTGCATGGAAGAATATGGATGTGCTCTACTCCCAAACAATTAAAATAGCTATAATTATCTGCCAACACATTACAATCTGTGGGCTAGCTCTTTTCTGGGGATCAATTTTATTAAATAGTTCTATGATAGAGAATCTTTACATTATAATCAGTGGGAAATTTTTGATAGTTTGTAGGATTGTAGAATGGATATTTGTTGCTAGTATCATCAAATTATGATTTTTTGTAATGTGATTAGTAAATATATTTTGATCATCTATTTTCTCCTTGTGTTTTTCGATTATATACTACGAGTTGTAGTATATGAGCCTCAGTTTCAATTCCTTTTACTCCCTTCGTACATAGAAATAGCAGATGCTATGAATCTAGTGCAAGGTTATGTGCTAAGTGATAATTTAAAATTTATAGTGTATTCCAAAATTGCATTTATGTTTGGTAGTTTTGTTGATAGGCATTTGAATGGAAACTGACTTCTTTCTTTGCGTCAGTACCATCTGACTCAAGATATTCGGATGTTGAGCTAAGGTCTCATGAGATGATTATATGCTCGGAGATAACACCTTCTTCCAGTGACAAGCATGAATGGTGCAAAATCATAAAGAACTCTGATCTGTCTTCTGCTACTATACAAAATAAAAGGTATTTTGCATGTACTTGATAATTTCTTGGGCTTTAAATTCTAATAAATCACAAGTTTGAATCCTCGCAACCACTCTAATTAAGAAATGTTAAGATTACGGCACAAGGTAGAAGGTGGCCTATCGTGCAAACCATTAACGTGTTTGCCCGTGAGGATACTTACTGGAGCATAAAAATAATAATTAGACCTTCAACTATTAGCTTAACCTCTTAAGTTAGTAAAGTTTAATAAAGCTATTTGATTTGAGCCTGTGCCCATTTGTAATTATTACCCTTCCTTTGGCATTTGGCTACTATGGGTCATTTGTTAAAATAAAATAACCTATGATGGGGAGTAATGTGTGTTCCTTCTCCTGTATTCTTTTGGTCAATGTAGAGTGGATAATGTGTACAGATAAAGGCTCCCATGTTTGGTAGACTGTTAAATATTACAGTCTCACATTGCTTAAAAGGAGAAAACAAAAATACATATTATGGAAAAACAAAACTAATCAGATTGACCTTTATAATGTTGGAAGAGTGAGCTCTTCATCATCAACTGTATCAGTATGTATTCTTAGTAAGCACCTATTCAACAAAATAGACACAAAAATGTTACATAGTTCTGTGCTAGCTAAAGATCAACTGGATGTCAGAGAAGTAAAGAAGGCCAGCCTAGCAGAATGGATGTTGATTATTTCTTATTTCTCATCTGTATTCCTTCAATTGTGAACATATGACTCATAACTTCTTTTTTGCTTGTTTGCTTTCTTTTGATCTTTGGGATGGGTTATTGTGGTGTCTGTTTAGTTCCAAAACAATACTTGTTGATGAGACTGCTCTCCCTGAAGAAAATGTTATTGCTATCATGTGTGGAAGTGAAATTATTCCAGGTCCTGATAGAGAAGGTCAGCTTTTATTTTGATTCATACCCTATCTAAGGTTACATTTTGTGTCTTCTGACGATGTTGTAGAAATGTGAGATGTCATGGATTAATTCCTAAAGCAATGCAATGTGCATTTGCTCTTAATTTTGGTAGGGTACCTGAGCTACAAATTCAAAATAGTGCCTACTCTCAAACCCTGTAATAAGCAGTTAAAGGTGAATATTTATACTATTTTTTGTGTTTCTGAATGATATATTGGGGTATTGCTGACACTGGAAAGGAGGAATTAAGTCTCTTGTTGGATTTTTGTTAGATCTCTATGGATGCTGAGCATGCAAAATGCAGCATTTGCTTAAATGTGTGGCATGACGTTGTTACTGTTGCTCCCTGTCTTCATAACTTCTGGTGTGTGTTTTTCCTATGTCAATAACATAAATTTCGTCTTGCTACGAAGATTATTCAATCACGTCTAACATTTTTTTTCTCTCAGCAATGGATGCTTTTCAGAGTGGCTGAGGAGGTCAGAGAGTAAACGTGCAAGTGTAGTCTGTCCTCAGTGCAGAGCAGTTGTGCAATCTGTTGGAAGAAACCACTTCTTGCATAATATAGAAGAGGTAATTGCTTGCGTTGAACCATCTATAAATAGTAAGTACATCAGTCACAGGGATGACCAACGCCCTCTCCAACAGCACTGTGTGAATTAAAGTCCTCCCTGCTTTATATTGTCACATTAGAAGCTTTGCAATGTGCAGAACTTATCTAAGATTCACAGGTTTATGGGCCTCATATTACACGCTTTAAACTCAGGATTGTTTTTCGTGATCCACTTGAAGCCAAACATATTTTTTTATTAATATTTTGCAAATCATGTTCAGCATATGGCATATTGATGGAAAATGCTATTTTCTTCACTTTTTATCTTCTGATTAATCAATATCTACATTGAAATAAAACAATAACGTTGTTTTGACAAATCTTATTAGATTTTAATCCATCTATTTATTCATATCATTTAATTTCAACCACACTATTTTCCATACTTGATATGAATGATTGAAATGGTTCACCCAGCTTCTTATTCTCTGTTGTACCTTGACACATGTTGAATTTCTTGTCACTTTTGCATTCATTTATGTCTAGGGTATATTGCAAGCTGATTCCTCACTAAAACGTCTGGCGGAGGAGCTTGCACTTCTAGATTCCTATGCATCTATACAGTCAAGCCGTGTAAGTATTGTAATACTATGAAACTATATTTGGTGGATACTAGATAATTCTTGATTCCTGTGTAGTGAGAAAACCATGTATTTGTAATAGTTGTATATTGTGAAACTTTATCGTATGGACACTTCAAATGACAAAAGCCATATGTCCACTGTGACACATCCCTACTAGCTAGGATTGGGGACCCTCTACTCATAGAGATGTATCTCTAGTTCCAAATGTATTACTTATGGACAAAATTTCGTTCTGATTCCTGAATACCTGCTATGTCTGCATACTTGTTCAGTATTTTCTCGAATTATTTAGGACACGTGCGATTGACATCTTTCTTTTTAAAAAAATATTCTTCACTGTATGGAATTCCACTTCACAGTTTCTGTTCCTTTCAGCCTACATCAGGTGGTTGTCCTTTGGGATAGGAAAGAAGAGTAAAGGGACAGTTAGAAACTTAGAATGCTCTAGCTATAATCTGTATGAATACTGTGTTGCTTACATAATGATCTTCTTCTAACTCCTGACTTTGGTTAGGTTATTGGAATTGGGAAAAGGCTCCACCAGAAGAGGTCTCATTCGTCAATGGCAATGGATGAGGAAAGTGAGGAAGCAGAGCTTACATGCCCCCAATGTGGTACAATTAGTTGTCTCTGAATTCTGATATTTGGAAATTCATCATTTTCGATCTATTTCTTGTTACCCCTTTTATTCTCACAACCTTTAATCTCGATTCCTCATGCTGCTTATTGATAACTAATGTTGCAGTTTGCAGTTAATGTCCCCCCACCCAATAGCTTGCTAATTTATGATCTATTGGCTCAAAATAATGCTCTTCAGCTTCAGATCTGTTTTCTTCCTTCAATGATTTCAACTTAACTTTTCATTTGCAGGTACCGGTTATGGTGGATTTCAATGCAACCAGAACACTGCTCATATACAATGTCATGAATGTAGAGGAATGATGCCTTCCAGAACTAATATTAATGTACCCCAACACTGTAAGGTCTCTATATGTTAGATTGTGTGCCGAGATAGGAATTCCTATCATGCATATTTTTCTCTCTATCTACCAATATTTCTTTCTGTATATCACCTAATATTAATAAACTGACTATTAGTAGCCAACAGGTCAACATTAGTATGCATAGATTCTGACCAAGTAGCCATTAGTATTGCTGATGAAAAAAAGTAGCCATATTATAATTGAATTCTCAGACTAGGCTGAGAAGTTATTCATTGCTAAAACTTAATTTTTCTTGGAACATTTGGGGATCAGGCAGATGAAATCTTGGACTAGTTTAACACTTCTTTTTCATCCATTGTGATATGTATTAAGTGATGCATAGATTTACAAGCCTTTTCAATTTCTCCCCTCTTATAGGTCTAGGATGTGATAGGGCATATTGTGCTGCATATTGGCACGCTCAAAGGGTTGCCGCAAGTGACTCTCATCCTTTGTGCAGTCATGAAACTTTCAAGCCGGTATGCTCTCTCTTTAGTAACTTTGATTATATTTTTTATTGTTTTAGATAGGATTGACATGGTCAGATATGACGTTGTGAATGCAAATGTCTTAGTTCTCATCAATTTAGGCTATTATATAAGCTCAAATCTAAATCCAAATACTAGACAGGGAACTGTTATGGTAGCTATCTTCTAGAGTGTGCACTCTTACACCCACGTAGTAGAATGCTGCTTTAAACATTCTTTAAGCTATAGGGATGTGATTCTCATTCCTCAAATCAGCTTAGGAGGAGAATATGTGATGAGCAAATGATAAATTATCTTTTGTCTCTAGCAAATCAGCTTTTGGTAAAACTTAGTTCTATCTTAGCAACTATGTTATATAGGGAACTAATGATTAAATTTTCTTTGGATGACCATGAATGTTTCAGCAAATTTGTACTAGCCTTAGTATATATGAGTGATAATATGACCAAATCATCCTTAATCATTGGATGGCTACTGTAATGATATCAACAATTTGGTCTAATCACCAACATATTTGGCCAGCTTAGCAAAATCATTTTGTTTGATCTAGTATTGGGTTAGTGACCATCTGACCTATGAGGACTAGTGTTTGAGCGATATTGTTGAAGTTTTAATTAGTACATCCTCTGTTGGGAAGTTGATACCTATTTCTTCTTCGAAGCACTTACGGTGTTGCTCTACCTATAAATGCTCTTATTATAGGTCTATGGAGTTCATTGTCTTTGATCATAATTAATTGTATTCTCTGCAGATTGCAGAACGCACTATCAATAGGATTCCTTCTTCAGCGCATGAAAGTAACCAGCATGAGCAAGATGTACGTCTATTTTCACGCTTAGCTTTGTTTTAATCCATGTTCATAAAATCTCTTGCATGTGATTCACGTCATAGTGGGTCTATTAGATCACGGAAAGGTGTATTAGACAGACGGGGAGGACGATACAAGATGTTATTTCTGAATGGGTTGCAAAGTTGAACAATAGAGAAATTGGTATGTTGAAATTACATTAATAAGAATATGAATATGATTAGTTTGTGAAATCTTTGTTGCTGACTTTGAGGTTACAAAATGATCTTGTTCAGACCGAACTAGGATGCCCCTGAATCATGCAGAGATGATAACTGGGAGAACGCATGTTTGCAAGTAAGTTTGATGAAGATGATATTGTTTGTATGCATTTATGTTGTTTATAATCTGATATTGTGGTGTGGTTGGATGCAGTGGATGTTTTGACAAACTGGTGTCGTTCCTCCTGTACTGGTTTCGAATTTCATTGCCTAGTTCTGTAAGTGTCTCTTTTCAAGATTCAAGATTGGTGACAATGAATGGCATATTTATGGTGATTGTGTGTATTTATTGTGGATGATGATAGCTTGTGCCGGGGGATGTAAGTGGAAGAGAAGACTGCTGGTACGGATACGCATGCAGAACGCAACACCGCAATGCAGATCATGCGCGGAAAAGAAATCATGTATGCCGCCCCACCAGGGGTGCTACCTAGCTAATATGTGTGATGAATTTTTGTATTGATAGTAAGTAATGGTTCTGGAACCTTTCTATGTAGTGAATGCAATTTGTGTTTTTATTCAAACCTATTATTGGAAATACTGTTTTGATTTGGATTGGATTGGCATGTTACAAATGAATTTGGTATTTTTCTTAGTAACATTAGCTTTGAATGGGTACCATACATACATATAGATCTTAAATACAGTAGAGTTGGTTATGAACAGCTGGAAGAAATGCAAAGAATGAGGTCCATATTGGGAACCAACTAGGATTGAATACTCATCATGTCATGTGCCTGTGGAGTGGATCTATCTGTGATGCATTGCATTGCATGGATCAATGCACCGTTATTAGCATTATTTCTTTCTTTCGGCTAACGGGCAGGATATGATAGTATAGGAGAGAGGGGCCACTTAGATTTGTTGCTTACTAAAAATGAGTTAAAAGTTTCGGTGTAAAGTCAAACCAACTTGGTTGCTTGCACTACGGCGTTATTTAAGATCTATAGACTATACCAATACCGATGGGCTTCAAATTCAATTGATTAATGGAATTCAATTGAATTGGAAGGTACCCACCCACTCCTCACTTCACTTGCTCCATGAGGAAATATCACTCAAATGTTCCCGTTAATCTTCATCTTGATAGCCTATATATAAAATAGAGATTACCGTAGATTATTATGATTCTGAAAATAGAACGATTCTGGCTGGAGGGTTTAATTTCTATGTTAGAGTATCATATCTGAAAGATGTGAATTCGTTGACTAGTTTAAATAACAATTTGGGTCTCCACCTATCAGTTTGAGCTTTTAGGTGGGTTGTGCTTCTAACATGGTATCAGAGCATGGTTGGATTTGGACTGGACCTCCATGCCATTTATTTCGGGCTTAAGACTCATGGATCAAAAGTTGTCCCGACACCCCGTTTTTTGTTTCCACGTTTTTTTCAACCCGACTTTCATGTGAGAGGGGATGTTAGAGTACTACATCTAAAAGATGTGAATCCAATTCTATACTTGTTGGTAATACTCAACTTCCTTTCGTAGTACCCCACCCCAGGGAAAGTCGAATTGAAACTCCCAGGTCTTTGGTAATGTTTTGCAATAAAAGATTTTTTATAGGTACTCCAACTAATTTTTTTATACTTAAGGTTACTTTCGTTAAATCTAACTGAATTAATATACAGAAAAGTTCAAAATGTCCTCATTGTATTATTCACAAATGATCGAATTATTTAATATATATGAAATGACTATTTTACCTCCGTTGATTAACAAGTTTACTTATAGTTCAAGAGAATATTTTTCTTTTCAAATAACAAAATTAAAAATTAAAAACATCTTGTGAAAGGACTATTTTGCCCTCATCTTCAACCCCTCTCGCACATGTCCCTCTCTTCTTTGGCAGATTCCCAACTTTTGTACATAAGTTACTTTCTCATAGAACAGAGTAACAAACACATGCACAACTGCAAACAAAATCTAAAACCCATCAAAAGAAGATCAAATAAAAATAAAGAGCATAGCAACACTACTAACGATTCAACACAACAAGACAAGACAAGCGAAAGCATAAGAATCCTATCAATAGCCAATATAATTTGCTTGCACACGAACACTGACTACTAAACAAAATCAATTAAAATAACAAAAAAACTCCATGTATAACGAAACTCCGGCGAATTCAAAACAGGAAGAATAAAAAGGGTTTCCTATTGTGTATTAGAGTTTTCTATAATCTCTATAAATAGAGGCTTTTGTATTACAACATTTATAATCAATATTATTCTCTACAATATTTCTGTCAATTTCCTGAACGAAACAAATTCGGCAAAAGAACCGTCGAATCACGATCCACCGTAGATAAGACTCTAGTGACTTCAATTTCACGCACCAGAGAAGTCGAACCAGACCAATTGTGAGGCAACATATCTAATTTATCGCTCGTCGGGACAGAAACCGGCGAGATTAGAGGTTTGAAGCCTACTGTTGAACTTGAGTGTCTTTGGCAACCTTTCTAGCAAGACTGGTCTTCCCAGATCTAGTGCTTCACCAACCTGATGTGCTCCAAAGTCTCTTGAACGTCATTGCTTAGAAGAGAGAGGGGGTGTCAGTATCTCAAATGAAAGCCACTGAAGAAGCTAAGTGGAGCGGTGTTTTTTTGGGGAATTTATGCCCACGCCGAAACGGTGTCGTTTGATCAAAGAGTCTTTGCTGGAACCCATGTGCGAGGTACGTGTCTCCTTCCTTAAAAATGTGTTAGTCGAGCTGGATGGTCCCAAAAGAGAACGTGATGGTGCGGAGGTGCTGCTGACAGAGAAAGAAGAGGCTGCTCACGAATCTTACTATATATGCCTAGCGATGGTCCATTAGGGTCTTTATCTTGAATTTTATAGGAACACGTTTCGTGTATTCAGCCTCTTTGAGGTTAAGGCTCATCTCTCTATTTCTAGTTTAGGGATTTGGGCGTTTTTATCAATTTTGGGATCAGTTTTCACCTCTATCAATATAATTATCAATTCTTCCATTTACTATTTTCTATTGTTGTTTGAGTATCATTTGGAGTCCTAACAAGGGGGATCCAAATCTGCCACTCGTCAATTTCTTCACCGACGGATGCTTTTGCTCCGCTTCACCGTCCTATACAACCGTCGCATGTGAAACAAACCTCTCACGAGTTTCCTCACAATTTTCTCATATATGTTCTCCCAAATTTTTCAATCCAATTTTTTTCCTCTGACTTTCATTACAATATGTTTTTTGATCCAACTTTCCCTCTTATACAAATTTTTTGATCCAATTTCCGCTCCCAAACATACAATCATATATATTTTGTGATTCTCTCCACAAATCCAATTTTCCATCTCCAGCGGGTGGCGCACAGTGGTCTGCGACGGAGAGAAATGGTGAAAGAATTGCAGGAAGGATTAGTGTGTGTTGTTGTTGATGTGCACGCGTGCATTCTGACATTCCACAAGATGTTTAGAGACGGAGACCATGAATAAGAGAAAGAGATAGTTAGTTAATTAGTTTGACGATGAGGGTATAATATTCATTTTACAAGTTGTTTTTAATTGAAAAGGCACATGTGCGTTCAACTATAAGTTCAATTTGATTTCATATTTATCAAATAATTGTATCATTTCTGAAGCATACAATAAGACGAATTTTGTTAGATTTAGCGAAAATTATCTTAAGTTTTTTTGAAAGCACACCCATTCATTGAAAATCAAACACCGGAGGAACAAACCCCACCCAAAAATCTGTTGGGAAACAGAGGATCTCATACATAGCAGCGGAAGCAATATAAAAAAAAATTTTAACCCCGTTCCTAGCAATAATCTAATGCATGTGTTAAGCCTAATTGATGAAAGGGTTTATATCTTCAATTTACCTCTCGTAGATCCAGCTTTAAATAACCTTTGAGAGTGAACAGGTCATTTGCGAATCAGTCGAAATCGTCTCATTCGCGATGCGCTCTCTACCGGTATCCACACGAACAAGTCTTGATCGAAGCTTGACGAAGAACAATCTACTAGAATTGT
>JAYMTP010000856.1:0-28426 GCA_036897365.1 Geranium brycei | reverse complement strand
CCCCAGGTGTCCTCCAGTACCTCAGCGGCGTGATCCTCTTTGAGGAGACCCTCTACCAGAAACCCGCCAGCGGCAAGCCATTTGTCGAGGTCCTCAGGGAAGGTGGTGTCCTCCCCGGGATCAAGGTATGCTAGATATTATACAATACTATTAACAAATTGTTGAAATTAATAAAATTATAAATACGGATGAATTATAAATATTACAATAGTACATAAACCCTTACAAATCAGTAGATACAAACTCAGGGAAATAGTCGAGAACAAAATGCACATAATATGAATTATATCTCATGAATGAAGAAAACCCCTTCAATTTCAATCAGTTAGGATTTAATATAATTTTAATTATATTTTCCAACAAAAGGTCGACAAGGGCGTCGTTGCCCTTCCCGGGACCAACGGCGAGACCACGACGCAGGGCCTCGACGACCTCGGCGCGCGCTGCAAGAAGTACTACGACGCGGGCGCCCGCTTCGCCAAGTGGCGGGCCGTCCTCAAGATCGGCCCAAACGAGCCCTCCCAGCTGTCAATCCACGAGAACGCGTACGGTCTGGCCCGCTACGCGATGATCTGCCAGGAAAACGGGCTCGTCCCCATCGTGGAGCCCGAGATCTTAGTCGACGGGCCCCACGACATCAACCGGTGCGCTGACGTCACCGAGCGCGTGCTCGCCGTGTGTTACAAGGCGCTGAGCGACCACAAAGTCCTCCTCGAGGGCACCCTGTTGAAGCCGAACATGGTCACCCCCGGGTCGGACTCCAACAAGGTCAAGCCTGAGATTGTCGCCGAGTACACCGTCAGGGCGCTGCAGCGGACGATGCCCGCTGCAGTCCCCGCGGTGACGTTCCTATCGGGGGGACAGAGCGAGGAGGAGGCGACGGTGAACCTGAACATGATGAACAAGATTGATGCGAAGAAGCCCTGGGCGCTCACGTTCTCTTACGGGCGAGCGCTGCAGCAGAGCACGCTCAAGGCGTGGGCGGAGAAGCCGGAGAATGTCGAGAAGGCGAGGGCTGCGCTGCTCGCGCGGTGCAAGGCGAATTCGGAAGCAACTACGGGGACTTACAAGGGCGATGCGCCGGTTGGAGAGGGCGCTTCTGAGAGTCTCCATGTTAAGGACTACAAGTACTGATGAATCAAGGAATGCAGACTCAAGAATGTTAAAAATCCCCTAAATTTTGATTTTATCATGTTCCCAATTTTGTTTGTCAATATATGTATACTGTGTTATGCTACGAATAATGTGGCTTTCTGGTTTGTGTCAAGAGTTTTTGTGTGTTAATATATACAATATAAGTTATATTTGTGGTTGATTTGTTGGTGTATGCTCTGAAAATTGGTTGGTCATAATCTCCGTCTTAATGTTCCCAAAAATTGGTTGATCATAAGGCAACTGTGTCAAATTGAGAACTAATTGAAGATTAATGGATTGCAACACTACAAACTGTTACTTAGAAAATGACTAACCATAATAACTTTTGCTAGTTGGGATTAAAACTTGAACTCTTACAGTGTTGATTAATGATTATAATAAGTAAGAAGTTAAATACAGTCTAATCACGTCCGATATAACAATAATAAGATTTGTTTAAAAACGAGTAGTTCCAAAACCACATACTATCACGATCATTAGAAAAAAAAACGTAAAATTGTTTAAGATTCATTATCAAATCTTTGGTGGAGTATCTACTAAACCATTACGAATAATTTATGCCGTCTTTTTTTATCATTCTTGCACCATCTTAAACACTCCTAATTTCTTCCTCTCTGCTCATCAAATTGGTGACTCGTTAGGCTTTTAACGCGCATGACCAAATACTCGCAATTGGTGTTCGCTTGTATTTTCTCATGTCTATCGGTGCAACACCTGTTTTGATTCGAACATGTTTGTTTTGGACCTTGTCCACCAAAACATACACATATTAGCCTCTTCATTTTTTTTTCAATATGTATTTTGAACGCAACCCAACCATCAGCCAAAAATGTTACAATAGTTTACATCAAATTAACTCTTTGCATTAGCTGTCACTCTGAAGCACTCACATTATACTAAACCTCAATTTAGGGTTGTGTTGAACTCAATTGTAGAACTGGGAATGGAGTGAGTGATAATAAAGACTTACAAATCACACGAATCAACATTCTCAATCTACTTTACCAAAATGCAAAATTTCAATTGCATATACTATTACAATTTTGTAGAGAATCTTTGTATATTATAATTAGTGTAAAACTCATATTTCGTTTTCTAATTTTTTGCATCATCAATACAACTTCTTTAAAATACAATAACATCTCTAAATATATTATAATCTTGAAATTAATCTCCCCATTTAGTGTATATAATTGCAAAAGTGCTCCCTATGCTATTTTTCAGATAGTCTATGTATATTGTGTTCTTTTTGTTTGCAAAAACTCGTTCTCGACTTTTTATTTAAACCGCTCTAAAAGAAATCATATTCTTCTTCTCATCGTGAGGACTGGTTGTTCTCGGTTCGTGTATCACAAAACCTAACACTACAGTCAAAGCAAATGTAATTACAAAACACCCTTAAAGCCACATGAAAGAACTGAAGTGAGAGTCAAGATATGAATAATTCGTACAAACAAAGTTCCTGCTTTGTTTCAAATATGAAGTAACTGGATAGAAAATCGATGTAAAGATATTGTAGATTTATGGGATAATGTAAATGGGACAAAATATGAATGAATTGAACCGAACTCTAAGGGCGTGAACAAAGAACTCGCTAGTTAGGTACTCAATTAGAGACACAACAAAAAATTAAGAAGTAAACATTGAATTTTGGCAATAAACATAATATCGGGAGACTATGCAACCCCAGCACAGTGAGAGATTTTGCAACTTTTCCTTAAAATTAGTATAACTAAATTCACTCTTCAGTAGCAACTGATATTTCCTTTCAACTCAACATATTTAGCATCAAATCCATGTTTCAGATAACTTAAAAGTCTTCTAGTTTAGAGTAAAATCGAATCCGAACAGCTCGGTAAATATGATAAAAACAAGACTACACACCTTATTTGGCAGGTGATGACCGCAACGACCCATCTAGGATCTCCTCTCTCAAGCCTCCTTGCCGAACCTGAACCTTCTTGAGCCCACAAATTCGTTTCCTGTGCCCACGGCCTTGCTTATGTTGTTCCCACTCGTGTGCTCCTCTAAGTACCCTATCCCCACAAGCCTACAAAAACTCGAGTCAGTCTCCTTTTCTGGCCAAATACACAGAGAGTGAACATTTCCTCGATTTTCTCAATGCTAGCTAACCTTGCATACGTATTGAGTCCATAAGTCTCTCTGGATCAGTTGCGTTTGAATGTCATTTGAATCTACCGAACCGGCAACTGAGTTTGAATCTTCCTCAAGAAAATGTCTGACAGTATTCACAGCAGGTTCAACAACTTGAGCAGCCCATGGCTCGTCTGAAGTGCCTAGCACTTCAGATATTCAACATGAATTAGAACGATCCGTGGAAGATATTTAAATTGAACAGGAAAGGAAAGAGCATACCAAGTATAGCATTTGTTGCATCAACACGGTGTATGTTCCATCCAAACAACGCCTCCAACTTATTAAGCCTCCTTTTCTGAAAGATTAATATTGTGTAAGCAATTAAAGAACTGAGTGATAATAGGGAAAATGACAAAACCATCTTGTATACAATCACACTTTTGCAAGAGAGTGATGTGTACTTTGTTAATGAAAAAAATATGTTGTGAACTTTGATTTTTTTCTCAAAATATGTGTATTTGTATATAAATGACGAAATTGCTCATGAAATTAAGAATTAAAATTTTTAACTTCAAAATAATTCAACTAAAAAATCAAATTACAAAAATTTGATCATACAAATTTTTGTTAAAAGGTATTTTCAAAAAATATATATAATTTTTTATTTTTTTAAAAAAATAGTTCTTGTTGTTAGGTGCAATTTCGTCATTTTTGTACAGATACACACATTATGCAAAAAAATCAAAGTTCACAACACATTTTAAACAAAGTCACAACACCTTGCAAAATTGTGATGGTATATAGCAGGTTTTTGCCATTTTCTCTTGATAATATTCAAAAAGGTGTTGTATCCTATGGACACGTGATTGCCTGCATATCGAAAATAATGGGGGCATGCAAGTTCCCGAGAATTGTGGAGGAGAGTTAAGTAAAACTTACTTGACAGCGCACAAGTCTGCGGGTGTTTAGTTTTACATTGTCAATCGCTTCTTTTAGCATAACCTTGTGTTGGCTACTATTTGGAAGATCCAAAATTGTTTTCATTTTCTCTGTGAACCTTTTATCATCTTCATTCATTGACGACAAAAGATGAGATTCATCTGTCAAAACATTTTCTTTATCATTGAGAGCTCCACCGAGATAAAATCTAAGGAACTCCTCAAATTCCCGGACACCAATAGCCTGCTGCAAGCCTCGAGTGTAATCCATATTCATGTTGTAGATATCATAGACTTCATCAAGTAAGCCATCATCTATCATGCGGTCTACTCTTTGATCCACAAATTGGTCCAGTACAGGGAGAGATGCATCCACACATACAAAACAACAATTGTATCTGCAATCATCAACACGGCCCCAGTTCTGCCCTGCCACATGCAAGATTATATGATAAATTAAGAGAATTTAAATACAATAGTTCACAAAATGAAATCAAGCAAGGAGGAAGATCACATTATGGAACCAAAAAGAGTACTATGTCTCAAACTTAGCTATACAATATGATAGGCATGCACTAATATGAAAATGAACTATGTCATTGTCAGACTATTCTTTATTAAAGAAACATATTTAATGTACCATTTAATTAGTTACATTAATACAAATAACAAGCAGTACACACCTTAGCTGCCTTCCCCTGATAAAGTTTGCTAGGAAGAACACCTGATTGAGCATATAAATTAAGGTACTGCTTAATCTGCAAGGAATAACCAACTTTGATTGATTGGCAATTCACTATAATACAAACATGATAGAGGAAAAGAGTAGCAACAAACATCAATAACTTTCATAGGGAAACTTCTATTGAGCGGATGCCCAAGTGAGACCCAAACAGGTGTAGACAGTAACGAAATGCACCGTATTTTTAGGTTTCAAAATGACAACACAAAAGAAGTTGACAACGTACTTTTCTATGGTTATTTGGATGAATTCTGTTTGCTGCAACAGGATCGACGTCTTTAAGAAACTCATAGCTATAACTTGAACTGTCTCTATCAGATTCAAATTCACAACTTGGTTGATCTTCTGCTGCGAGTTCATAGACAGTATCTTATAACTTAGAGGGCACATAATGATAAAGCTATAGAAATGTTTTTCTGCAGTTGACAATTACCGGTATCGGCAGTTAGGCAGGTTTCATCCATATCTTCCATGGAATCATCTAAGAGAAACAGACTAACAAGAGCCTACATACACCACAACACAAAACAATATGAATTAAATGATTTACTTGAAGGACACCACCACCACTGCCCACATGACAAATTATGAAGATCTTTCATCAGGACATTAGTGAGCCTACAGTTGAATAAAAACTAGTTTAAATGTAATTATCGCAACTTTTACCTGGATATAGTAATTTGTGCCCCCAGCAATGACAGGCAAACAGTTGCGGGCCATTATGTTGTCTATGAGCTGCAACAAACTTTCCGAGTTAAACGATAAGAAAGCACAAGCCCGTGATATTATTACACCTATGAAAGTGAGCATGTAAAAGATGTGATCATATGACTGATAAACAATCTGAAGTCTGCTCGACCCAATTAATAGAAATGGACCAATAAGCACCTATAATTTCTAAAAATACAGCATAGACGTTTTAAGTACGACTATTTAATTATCTAACACCAGACAAGTGACAACATGATATTATGTAAAATGAGGCCATCCAGAAAAAAATGCCCAGTCTGTTTTCCAGAGAAACATATATGATGTGAGAACCAGTGCCGAACAGAAACTACAGTGACTAAAACCCACAATTGAGGTTACAAAATTTCATCAATAACTAGCATAACCAGTGTTCTAGAACTCCCAAGTTCTCCCCGATTTCCCCTCGAGAACTAGGTAAATCTAGTTGGCCGAGTTTTAGAGATTGTTCTCAGCAGTTCAGTTTTACCAAGTTTTCACCGGTCGGTCAAACATGGCCAAATTTGGTCCTTTTTTTACATAATTTACAAATGTTTTGAAAACTGTTCTATAATTTGTGTTTTTAAAAATTATTAACTTGTTTGAAATTATCTCATTTTACTAAAATATTGATACTTTTGTCTTTCATGTGAATTATAAGTATATATTATATAATATAATACAAAACGAATTTTGACGATTTCTCCCAGAGTTATCAAAACTCCTTATTTTCCACCTCGAGTTCTCCCCAATCCCGAGTTTTAGAATCTTGGGCATAACTATGATAAACCAAACCAATCTCACACCAATACCATACAATTATTTGGTAAAACAGTAATGTCAATACTTACAGAATACAACCACAAGATTCACAACTACAACAAGTAGAACACAAACTCATAAATCACCCAAAAAGGGAAAAAAGAAAGAAAAAAACTCACAGAAACAGCAGAGTCCCGGAACTCCTTGGCCGTGAACTCCACGTCGGGGCTCACAGTCCCCAGAAGATGGTGAGGCACTCCTGCAACAACCACACCAAAACCCTAATTACAAAATCGAACAAGACAATCATCTCAACAACAAACACGTCTATCCAGCAGAAGAAGATGGCGAATAAACCTCTCTGTTCTTCGGGAGGAACCTTGTTGGTGAGAACGTCCAATCCCTCGTAGACCTGCATGGAATCGGCGTTGATGATCTCGATCGGGAAGTGGGAAGCTAAATCGATGGCGAGGCGTGACTTCCCGGAACCAGTTGGCCCCATTATCACCACCAACTTGGGCTTCTCCGCCACAACCGCCGTCGATATTCCGCCATTGATGGCGGTTTCCGAGCTCTGCGTCGCGGCGGCGCCGTCCATTTTTCTCCTCTCTCTCTCTCCCCGCGCGAACCAGAGCAGCTCCGAGTAGTGAAAAAACAGTTTTATTGTCTTTTTTATTACTGGGCCTGCACTTGATTTTGAAGCCCAGCCCACTTAGTCTCTGTTTAAGCCCACGTCAATTCTGAAGCCCTCCCGGCCCAGCCACGAGATATTAAAAATAAGTATATTTAATTAAAATAATACTTTTAGATACCTATAATATTTTCAAATTTATTTTTTATTATAAATAATATTTTTAACGCTATTTCTGGACAGGAACGGAAATTGAGGCAAATAAAATAATTTACATTAATCTATATTTACCTATAAAATTTTCTCAATTTCTTCCGACGGGATCATATGCTAATGGGCCATTTGGTTAGAGATATTAATTCTAATTATTTGATAGAACCATCAATTTAAACTGCTTTATGCCACTAAATCTTGTCTAGCAGTCTCCAAGCAACTGATCCAACAACTAATTAAAGAAGCAAGATTTGTCAGTAAATGCCTCCAAAAACCAATACTTCATGTCAATGCAACAAAAACTGTTAACAAGTAACAGGCAGAAACATAAACCTTGGACAGTGAGTTTTTTTTTCATGGGACTGAATCAAAAGTACCTGTCTGAAACCAAAGAAGAAACGCATTATATTCATCTGCACGAGCTCGCTATGATTGGAGAATTTTCTTCACGTGGTGATCTTGGAGGAGACGACAAGAACGGCTTTGGAGGCATTTCCAAAGAATCAATCCTACCTACCAACATTTCCACCACTCTACTCATTGGTGGTCGATTCGAGGATCTGTCGTGAGTTTAGACCAAAATACAAGGACATGTTAGTTGTAGAGGAGGTATATGTTATCCGTAACTTTGTTGTGGCAAATTTACCTAGTCAATACAGACTGGTTGATAACAGCTTCAAATTATCATTCACTCAATTAACCCAAATCGTTAAGAAGACTGGAATTGACATCCCTAGAATTTTTTTAAACGAATAATAACATCTTCAAATTAAATACCTACGTTGCAACAAATCAAAGAAAAGACATGATATAAATGACAGCCAGTAGTATAGCACGAGAAGATAATTTCCTTAATATTTATTCCACACAAGCTACAATTAAAGAATGACCTGCAAATATTCTTAAAATACAAAAAAGTCTATCTTCTTTGGAAGTTGAGGAACTTGATGCCATAGGCAAAGACAAAGAAGAAGAGGAGGACCCAACCAATGTGGGCAATAACAACTGGGATAAGGAAGTCATAGTCATAGCCCATGTACTCCTTGAGGAACTCATCGACAGCCATCGACGGCGCACTTGGTATCTCCAACATCGTCTTCTTGTCCCCTACTTGTGATGTGAATATTCCGTAGATTGACCACGCCACCGGAGATGCCCAGTAGTACCACCTCCACCATATCGGAATCAGCTGCAAATATAACCAATGTAAAAATCCGATTCACTTCCAAAGTCAAGTCAAATTTATGGTAGTAAAAATTTTCGACTTGTCTGATTAATTCTTTATAATTTCAAACTAATCTTTTAACCCAATTAATTTATGACCAATTCTCAATTAACCTCATGAGACACTTTTCGCCCAACTAGCGTCTAACGTTTTGTTTGCAACACTGCATGTAGACCACATTGTCAGCTACACGCAAACTGTATGCCAATGGTGACACGTGCCACATATTTTATACGTACAATTTTGACATTCTTTTTATGTACATGTTAGATTGAGAGTATCTATATATTATATATGACTTTACACGTGGAATAGCAATATTGGACTGTTGGCATGTGGGGTAGCATTGTAAACTGAGCCGAATTTGTTAAAATCGAGTTTAAATTAAATTCAAGCTCAAGCTGAATTTGAACCCAACCTTTCAAAACTAAACAAGCTCGTGAGCCTGGCGTTTGTGGTCCAGAGAGCGCTCTTCCTAACCAATGGGTGGGGTGGGCTTGGAAAAGGGGGGTTGGGTTTCGACCTTGTAATGGGTAGCTAGGTATATTAAAAAAACTCGTTCCGTATTTAATTATACATATGATGTATAATACAACTTATGTATAAATATAAATTTTAGGTACCACACCTATAATGTTTATGAACCACTGAAATCAAATTTAAACCTGATAACTTATTCGAGTCTGACTTTTCACGTTCGTCCAAACTCGAGTTGAAGAAATATGTGTCCGGGCAGAGTCGAGCCCATATAATTTCATGTGAGGGTGCATGATATAGGCTCTAAAACCATATTCAACCGAATCAACCTAAGCAAAACCATAAAAGCAGCAATTGAGTTTGAATTTACGTACCGGTCTTGGAATGAGGAAGCCAGAGAACAAGTTCCAGAAGCTCAAGAAGAAGGACATGACAATGGCAGCAATTTGATGGCCAGGAGTCAAGGCGACGACCATCATACCGTACATGGAGAAGTAGGTGAAGCACATGAATATGAAGTAGTAGAAGTATAAGAACTTCTCCACCTTCCATTGGAACCCAATCATGGAGTAGAGGAGTACACTGTAAACAAAGGTCTGGACTGCAACATATATTGTTTCTATAGCCACCTGCATTGCAGATATAATACACATCAGTACAAGAATTACAGGATCTTGTTGTTGCTTTGCTCTTCTGCACAGTCACCTGACTTGGATATCAAGTGATCTTAATGATCCACAGGTGTTGTGAATTTTGTTTTTTCTTGCAAAAACAAAGTAACTATTGCTTCTCAAAAGGGTCTTTTCAGATAACGCACATATAATTTAACAAATTCTAGCCTTTTCGTGTCTATGTTGCCAGAATGTTTTCACTTCCTTATGAACCCTCATATAGTTTAGATATGCTAACTTTGAACGCCTATTCTTGTTAAACCCTAATCTACCTAAAAGTTCGAACGGATAGGTAGAGGTTTCGAGATATAGGAATACCGCTTCATGTTAGTCATGTGAATCAGGGATGACATATGTTCGGACTTATTGTTCACTGCTGATACGCCTAAAAGAATGAGAGGATTTACGTTATGTGAGATTCTACATGTGGATCAACTTAGATCCATGATCACCAAACTCCTCACCATAGAGTTCAAACTTAGACGTGGGACTCTAATTACTCATTTTCCCATTTTTATGAAAGTAATTCCTCACCTGTGCAAATGCATAAGGCAATTCTGAGTACATCCCAGCAGCTCTTTCCCGGTAGAATACTGTTCTTTCAACCGCCACAACGGATTGCACTGCAGAAGCATTGGTAGCTCCAAGGAAGAGAACGGCAGCGTAAGTAGCGCCCAACAGATTAATCAAGTCTTGTTGTTTATGTCTGTGGATAAAGCACAAATCAGTACCATTTCCAGCTTTAGAAGAAAACAGGATGATGTAATTCTATGAATAAATAAAATCAGCTTACATTTTGTCTCCTTTGTTCCAGAAGATAACCCCAAACATGATGCCAATAACAATTGTCATGAAGAATCGGATAGCGTTGTACTGTGAGTTCCTCCAGTACGACCAGTGCTGCTTCCAGAAACAAGCCTTGCACTGAGTTGCAAAGTTTTGGGAGTATTGGGTGGGGAAGTGTAGATCCTTTGATCCGGGTTCTGGAGTACTTAACTCTTTGATGAGTTCTTGGTTTCTCCTGAAAAATTGGGGAAAAAATCAGTACGCCAAGAAAGAAGCATAATGCTTTGAGAAGTAACAAAATGTTGCATATTACATACCGATATAGGTCAGAGTTTGCGTAAACTTGTGCAAAATCAATCTCAAGTTGAGTCTCAGCTGCAGTGGAGCTGACGTCCAACATCCAGGTTGCAGGATTGTGCCCATCTTGGATCTTGGGAACCCCCGGAATAGCCTGCAAGAGGATTCAAATATTAGTAAGACTTGGGAGAGAAGAAACTGTGGTTATAAGATGTGATTGAGTCATAGTAATTACCTCAAAGTATTCAACAAGCTTGTGAGATTGACGACCGAGGGACCCAGCATAAATCACCTGCCCTCCTCTTTTCATCAACAAGAGCTGCGAAACATAAGAATTACATTAAGGTCTTGTATAGTACATGAAATGAAAACCATCATGGGAAGGATACATTACAGGTTGTGTTGGGAAAAATATACAAAGCAGGATTGTATGTACCTCGTCAAAGGCTTCAAAGATATCGATGCTTGGTTGATGAATTGTGCACACAACAGTTCGTCCTGTGTCCACTGTGTTCCTCACGGTACGCATAACAATTGCAGCAGCCCGAGCATCAAGACCCGATGTGGGCTCATCCATGAAGATGATGGAGGGATTTGCAACCAACTCTACGGCGATGGTCAGTCTTTTCCTCTGCTCTGTTGAAAGACCATCCACTCCTGGAAGTCCAACTAGTGCATTTCTCAAGGGATTGAGCTCAACCAGGTCCATGACTTCATCCACAAACATCTGAAAAAGCAAATGCAAATTATGGTCAGATCGATATAATACTGACAGTTCGAGCTTTTAGGTGGATCAGGCTTTAACAGTAAGATATAATATATTACCTTTCGTGTTTCCTTTTTCACATCTGATGAAAGGCGCAGCCATGCAGAATACAATAGAGATTCATAAACAGTAACATATGGCGAATGGATGTCATTCTGTTCACAGTAACCGCTGACTCGAGCAAATGTAGCTTGGTTCTTTGGGTAACCTGAAATACTAATATCTCCTTCAATGTACCCTCCAGTCTTTCTTCCTGCTAAAACATCCATTAAGGTGGTCTTTCCTGCACCGCTGACACCAACTAGCGCTGTCAAAACACCCGGCCTGAAAGCACCACTTACATCTCGCAAGAGTTGCAGTCGGGTCTCTTCAATCCCTTGACCCTTCATTTCCTGATGACACCAAAACTTGGGTTAATAAAGGAGAAGCTTGGTGATTCAGTTGCTATGTATTCATGGAAACTTTAGTATGACATTCTATATTGGAACACTTTCAATATCAGCAACTGACCATTGAATAACTCTCATTTTCTAATGTTGTGAATGTTACTGTAACTATGTGTATATAAGATAATGTCAAGTGAGAAATAATTCTTTGAAAAAAGTAACTCACCGCAGGCATATCCACATAGTAATTCACGTGGTTAAATGAGAGTGAGAGAGGCTGGAAAGGCAGCACCATTCCTTTATTAGAACTCCCTTGAGTATTTCTCACTTGCATGGAAGTACCTGTAATGTATAATTGAACATTAGAAAAGCAATACAACATGGTTTCAGATACATAGACTGTTCATGGAACAATATAATTACTAGTTTACTACTATACAATGACACCTGAATAATGATGCATGCACTGAGTGCAAAAGAGAGCAGGTACTTGTCTTTTCATGAGCAACAAAATGAAGGATCCTATTAGCAACCAAGCATAAAGTCTGCCAACTTCAAATATTAGTTGTATATTGTTTGGAATTACTTCAACCATGTTTCCAAGTCTTGTTTTTGCTTTAAAAAGAGTTCCTAACCAAGCTCCTTTAGCATAAATCTTACCCCCTCCGTTCTATAATTCTTACTTTTAGCTTCAAGTTCGTATATTATCCATAACCGTCATTTTGTTATTGCATAAAAATGGCGCACACACTGTCACACAAATAAGTGTACAGTACACAACCAGTAGGAATCTCCAAATAAAACTACTAACCTTCAGAGTTGGGAGCTGACTGCCTCTTAGTATTCTTGTCAGAGTCATTCTCCGGAATTACAGATTTAGAATCACCAAAAGCTGAAATTTATGTGAATGAGAAATAAAAGATCAAAACATGGGCTTTAGTCCAATGACATAAACCAATTTCTTTTATAATGAGATGGGTTTACTTACGGTTCAAGTACGTGAGTGCTAAAATAAAAAGGATGTTGAAGAGAAGAGAGAACCCAAAAAGTGCTGCTATGCAAATCCAGTACCAATATTCTTCAGTAAACAGCCCTCTATCCTTCAAGAGGGTCTTTCCAACAGTTGGTTCACTGGATCCGTTGATAGGCTGTTCCAAGGACACATAGTCATTTAAAGTTCAATTTTATAGCACATATTTGAATAAAGCGAATGAATGTGCATATGTTAATGCGATGGGATTTCAATTGGAATGGTATCAAGAAAACTTACAGTGCTCCATCTGTCATCAAGAAACTCATTGATAGCAATAGCATTTTGTCCATACATCATAGGAGAAATATAGTAGCCCCATATCATCCACGGTTCAATGTCATCTGCATGAGAAGGAAATAATTAATCTTTACCCGTCGTCTGAACGAATCAGTTATGAAAAATCTATCTTAACTTGTTGTCATTGATGCTAGATAGAAAAAGATTTCTGACCTTTGGCAACAATGAAGCCTCCCAGGACAAAGACCATGAGCAAGGTAAAGGTTCCAAGTGTGTTAGCCACAACCTGTGTTCTCCCAAGAGCTGCAATGAAACGAAAGAGAGAAAGAGCCATCTGGTGTATACCAAAGAAAGCCAATAGCTGCTTGAAAAACCTGAAGAAGTTGGGATTGAGTGAATAAGAGATTGTTAAAAAACGTCAAGCAAATGAAATGAAACAATTAAGCAATTTGTACTTACCGACTAGCTGCAGGTGCAAACCCAATGGTGTAATAGGTAAGAATAATCCAAATGCTAGACTCCAATAATGAAACGGGAATTCTGAGCAGCCAAATGGGCAAGCCAAAAGCCCATGCAGGGTAAAAATGAAAATCTCTTTGTTTGAAGAACACGGGAAGCCTGAAAATGGTCATTGCAAGCTCAGCCATTCCATTAAACATCACATTGATGAGACTGAAAAACAAAGCTCCCCAATACTTGGGAGAATCTTGTATTTGGCCCGCCTTCATTTCCGTTCTTAAGAACACAGTCAGGGCAATTATAGCCATGATTGTTATCTGTGTGGTTTTGAATATGTATACGAAGGAGTTGCGTTTCATCAGCAACCATTCCCTCGAAAAGTTTGCTCTGAAGAGTTCCCAATTGGACAGCCCATACTTTTCAGTAACCAGAGCAGCAGGATGGGTTTTTGATTTGTCATATGGCACTCTCAGATCTTCTAAAAGCCGTTGGCCAACGTGAAAGTTGTTGAACGCCCCTACAAACTCTGACACCGAAACATATCTATAAGGTTCGTTCTTTTTGAACCAATACTGTTCTTGATCATTCTTAGAGGTCACTTCCTGCAGAAAGTCTGCCACACCCTTCCTCTCAGGGCATTTGAAGCCCACATATTCAAAGAATTCAAGGATATTCTCACGCGGACCTTGGTAGACAATCTGACCCTCAGAGAGGAGGATGATGTCATCAAAAAGATCAAATGTCTCAGGCGCAGGCTGTAAGAGGGAGATGACCATGGTGATGTCCATAATATGAACCATCTGTCTCATGAACTTAACAATCTGAAAGGTGGTGGAACTGTCCAGCCCAGTTGATATTTCATCCATGAACAATGCTTTTGCTGGTCCAGCCAACATTTCTCCTGCATTTAGGAACAACAATTCAACGATACATGTTAGGAAATAGCTATGGTCACTGATAGTATCACCTAAAATTCAGCAAAGGCTCGTGAGAAAATGACACATACCAGTTGTTACACGCTTCTTTTGTCCACCGGAGATACCCCTTCTCATGTCATCCCCGACCATAATGTCAGAACATATATCCAATCCAAGTATCTATAACAGGTCCAAACCAAAAGTGTGTTAGTTTTGTTGAAAGAACAAATTAATTGTACAGCCTTACAGCAGAAACCATATGCATTACCTTGAGCACATAATCTGTTATCAGACTTGTCTCCTGGCCAGACATAGCTGTGGCTTTCATGAATGCATCAATCTCCGGATCAGGTTTAACACCTGCTGCTTTTTCGCGCCTTGACAACTCTGCCAGCATATCATACCTCGTTCCAACTCCCAAACTACGCCCTGAGAAATCCATCGTCTCTCGAACTGTCATCTCACCATAATGAAGATCATGCTGGCTGATATAAGCAGAGGTTCTCTGAGGTACAAATTCTTCAAATTCATGGCCACAATAGGTGACTTTCCCAGTTACCTGCTCATACTCAAATTTATCAGTATATGGAACTTGTCTTACAAAAACACTATCTTCACATAAATACATCATTCAAACTGCAGAAGGGAGTTAAAGAATGACAAACCCTTAGATCAGAATCAAGTTTCCCAGCAAGTGCTTGAAGCAGTGTCGTTTTCCCTGACGCCGGTGGCCCAAGAAGTAGAGTCATTCTGAAGTACAATAAATCAATACATCACTTCAAACCCGTAAACTGAAAATCAAAGAGTCATCCTAAAGTACAATAGATCAATACATCGGTTCAAATTAAAGAGTCATCCTTACGTACAATAAACCAATACATCAATTCAAACCCATATACCAAAAATTAACAAACAGTTACTCTAAATTATAACAAGTCCAAGTATCAGTTGTATCATATACAAGAGTTTATTGTAAAGTATTTCACTTGGCTAGTGCAGAAAAGGTGTCTGTTAGAGCACAGAACTACAATTATATTCTTAAGGACAATCATGAGTTTGGTGAAGTCTTGCTTTGTTATAACATGGTCGAGCCTCCCAAATTCCTGATCAAAACAAACCTCTCTAATACACAAAATCGATCGTCAAACAAAACATACCTTGATGGTTTTATCATTCCATTGACACCTTGAAGCATCTTGATAACCCTTTTCTTAGATGGAGACAGCCCAATCAGTCCAAGAGCTCCCTATTCCACAAAAAAAAAACCACAATCACAAAATTGAAACAAGATTTCAAGTTAATCAGGCACGAATCAAACAATCAGCTACCTCAATCGTGTTCAGGGTGGAATTGAGGAGGGTGGGCAGTGCTCTGGTACCAACATGCGCGTCTCCTTCAACGCACAAATCGTTGAACCTGACTTCGATTTTGGGGATCTCGACCCCAACCCTATCGGTACGGTCCCTGAGCCTCTTCAGAAACTTCTCGTTATCATCCTCGACCACCTTGAGTATGTTCTCCATGAGCAGCTTCTTCTCCCGAGCCCCGAGGTTAGCGACGTCGACCTCGCTGCGAACCACCTTGCCGTCCTCCCCCACCCGCGCCAGGACCCCCCTCCTCAGCCGGTCGTACGTCGGGAGCCTCTCTATCGCCGCCCACCGGAGCTCCTCCTCGTCGTCCACGACCTCCTCACGCCCGCTCCGCCCGAACGCGTCCGGCGCGTTCCACATCTCCCGGACGCTCCCCGACCTCCAGCTCCTCCCGCTGCTCATCTGCCTCGACAGATCGTCTCCGGCGAACGCCGCCGCCGCCATTTTTTCCGGCGAAAGACCTCGAAATCGCCGATTCAAAGTTCAAACCCGGACTAAAAAGCAATCGGAGACGGCGATCACGCTCGGTGCGTGACTCTGCGAAGATTTTGAATCTGTTTGGATGAGAAATGGAAGACGTTTATACGACAAATGTCGCCGCCGCCATTTTTTTCCGGCGAGAGACCTCGAGATCGCCGGTTCAGACTAGCACTGAGGAGCAATCGGAGCCGTTGGATCGAATCCGGAGATCACGATCGGTGCGTGATTCTGTGAAGATTTTTGAATCTGTTTGGATTATGAGAAACGAGAGAGGTTTATTTATATGATGAAGCAAATCGCAATGTGGAGTGTTTCTGATTCCCGCGGATGTTTGTGAGAACCGTTGGAAAGATTCGCGGGAGCGATCCTGTGTTTCGCGTACAGAATAAAGTATTTGCGGTGGGCCTGATCTCAGCCGCTCATCTCATCAAGTGCTTATTCTTTATTTTGCTGACTAATTTGACTTGGCTTGACGGCTGAGGAACTGTTTATATTGTACTGATAATATACATATTTGGATAAAATTTTAATGAAAATAATTAAATTACTACTTGCTTAATTATTGCCCGAATATTTATGTGGGACACGTGGATATTTTAAAGGATGTCTTCTAGAAGAACAGGCTGTTCTCAAGCTTTATTAGCTGAGTTTAAATTAAAATTTATCTAGACATTTTCTTTATTCTTAAACATTATTTATTTGATTACTTTTGTCTTTATTTTATTATTATTTTAATATTACATTAATTTCTCTAATTACCCTTAAACCCACCCCAGGATGTTTGTGTAGAAATGTATATTTTAGCTTTTATATTATCTTTTAATCAATTTTAATCTCTAAAGTTCGTTTCAATCCATTTTATTCAATTATATTATAGTCAAATATTTGATATGAAAAAAATATCAAATTTAATCTATACATAACTATTTAATTATGATGTTAATGATTTCAGGTTTTGGATTTTGTTCCTTGCTGGATTGACACTCACGGCATCAATATTTTTTGTACACTTTCTCATTTTTATATATAAAAAAATTAAGGATAAGCTTATTATACAAAGATGAAATACTAAAAAGCATTATTATTATTTGGAATATTGCAACTTCAAACCCAGCTCACTTTCTAAAATTGAAAATGAATACACGTTCAAAATAATTCTAGAAAAAATTGATGCACATTTTGGAGCAAAAATCGAGGCAATTTATAAATAATTATAATATATCTTAAACGAAAAGGTTTGACCCGGATGAATTAAAAATATATATAATCTTGTGTTATTTCATTCTCAACAATTAAAATATACATGTAGAATTGCATTTTGATCTAATTAGCAGTTTTCTCCAAAATACATATAAGTCATATATAATATACATTTATTTATTCAATGGTTGCAATTATTCAATATGTATACTATGCTAATTAAAAGAAAATCTATTATCGACACTGCCCCAATTTGTCATCACCAAGCACAATTTGGGACCCAAAATGCGAACCTAACAAAAAGAGTTAACAACAAAAATAATATAAAGTTTAAAGCAACGTGTTAATTATGCAAAATTGATGATGGTGGTGAATATTATTATTAAAATAAAGACGCGTATATATGTTTGTAAAGCTATATTATAAACACAAGTGACCCAATTTTTATAGTGCATATTGCTTCCTTTTAATTTCTCCACTACCGCTTGGTTGGTGCGAACGCAAAAACATGGTGATTTGTTCAAGTCAAGTCATGTGTACGCAATATAATATGCATTTACAATTATATATTGAGTTAACGGATAAATAATGAACCCACTAAGCAAATCCAACTAAACCCATCAATTACCAAGACTTGATGGTAACCACCACTCATTATACATATCTACCTTAATTAATAAGAAACTCGTGTTTATATGCAATGTTTTAAAAAATGTAAAGGCATTAATTAGATGGAGAGGGTATTTTAAAAATTAATTGGTAATTAATTAAAATATAAAGCAGACGGAAGAAATAATAAAAAATTATATATAATTGATTTATGAGAATTAATTAGATATGTAGGAGATTTTTAAAATACTATTTATAAGTATATTAGACAAGTCAATGACACAAAACAGTAGTTTATCAAATCAAAGCCCGTTAGATATGCCAAATCATGATCTGTTGTTATCCGTGATTAGTTGGTATGGTGGTTCAGGGCTGAATCGTGCAGTCAGGGAGGCGAGATCCAAGGAGGGGAAACCTTCCAGTTTGGAGGTTTGAGATTGTAAGGTGGCCCCTGACATGACAGTATGCTATGTTTGTCGAATCAGTAGTCACGAAAGACCGTTCGACAAAGCAACATATTGGTGTGTTATGTTTGTCAAAAGTCTTGTCATGACAGACTGATTGACAATGTGGACAAAAACTTGAGTTTCATTTCTTAACAAAGAATCATATCACAAAAGCTATATTAAGATACTCGACACAGTATTAGCGAACCACGTAAAATTCTTTGTCCAGAGTAATTTTTTATATTCTTGCTATTGCTTTCTTCTATTATTTATTTATTTTCTATTCAAATCAATTAAAAACTTCTTAATCAATTACTTACCTAAAGTGGGGCCAAGACTAATAATGTGCTGAGCCTTTCCACCAATATTTTATAGATACGTTTTCAAAACTAGTTGGAGTTAAAATGTGAGGAGATATAGTGATCTAGCACCCATTTCTTCCGCAAAGAATTAATATTAATATGCAGATTAAAATAATGAGTTAAAACGAATAGAATAAATACACTACACACAAATCCAAAGAAACCCATCAATTTCAGGACAAATATTTATGTTTTCAGAACTAGTTGGACTTACAATAATTAGAGAATATATAGTTTGGCACCTGTTTTCTTTAGTAATCAAGGTAAGACTCCACATTTCCTTTTGACCCTTTCTTAATTAATTAGTGTGTTTTCACACGAACCTGCTTTGACTAAGAACAACACCTTTTTCATGTAGTTGGTCGAGACACATAGTCAAATGGATTATTACTAATTAATTACCCTTGATTTGCATGCTCTTTCAAATCATGTAATAAGTTGATTATTTATAATGGGAATATTTAAGAAAAAATTTGATGTGTATTATTACGAGTGTGAAGCTAAATCTGTATTTTGTTAATATTAAAAATGTTTTGAGATCATCAACTTTGCTTTTTTACAAAAGAGAAGTATGTGTTTTACATTTTTAGAAAAAACAAAACTACTCATGAAAATACCAATTAAGAAATAATAATTTTTTTGAAACATCGTGATTCTTCGAAAACTTGCAGTTCCCCTGAAATCTGGAACTAACTCTAAAGTTTTCTAATTGCTAAATCATTTTATCACACACCCTATCTAAATATCGTGTTGAGTGTAAATAACTATCATCGACAAAAATGAGATGAGAGATTATAAACGTAGTACACTTTTTTTTTTTGCAATTATCCCTTTATAATATAACAAAAACAATATTTTTAAATGAAGAGATAATTTTCATGAGGAAACAAACACTATCCTTGGAGAAGTCACAAGTCAACCTAAGATAGAAGTTATAATCCATTTACAGACAAGAACCACCATGCACTTTACTCTGTGAATAAGGCAAAAGTCAAGTCTCTAGCTAACACAAATATCTGAGGTTTGAATGAATTCTAAAAGGTAAGGGAATAATTAATAGCTTTTTGAAGTGGTTCATAAACTTACAATATTATATGTAGCCACTATGATATAAAGATTAACTAGTTTGGCAAGATCAGATCAAAATACTTAAAAGTAATTGGACAAAAACCTAAAATCCAGATAATAAAGCTCATTGTTTTGATAAAAGAAAATTTACAATCGTCTGAACCTGAGACTAGAGAGTGAATTTTTAACAAGACTATCAACCACTGGGTCAATTCATGATAATTACACTCAATTAAATTTAATTAATTTTAATAAGTAATACATGTTGCATTTCTTAACTTTCATTTCGTTGTACTATTAAATTAAAAAAAATTATATAAAATATGAAAAATATACGCACGCCATTTGGTTGTAAAATTAATGACTGTGTTTTTAAATTTTAAAAAACCGTTAGTATTTGGGTAACGGCGACGCGCCATAGAATGGGTGCGTCGTTCGTAAATCCATGATGACGATGCACCAAAGTGGCACGTCGTTCTTAAGTTAACACATCGTACTCACTAAGGTCCTTCTTCCTTATTTTGCTTAGTGACGAAGTATTTACCTTGGTTCGTTGTCCTTAGGTGTTGAGTACTTGTTGACCCAAATGTATCTATTATAGTTCAACGGTCCGAAATCTAGCCGTTTTCATGACCATTACTTAACGACAACATGCGTATATGAGTAAGCCGTCCTTAAAACTTAAGGAAGGCATCCTCACACCAGGTGTGTCGTCATTGTTAGTTAACAGAGTTGACTTTTCTAAGTCAACATCATTTAACTATCAATTATATCTTTCAATACAAATATATTTCAAAAATTAAGGGTGACCATATTAATGTATACGATATGAGGAACACGTACATCATTCCACGGTGCAAATCGATCTTGACTTACATTAAAAAGTTAGCAACGATTGCATGATCGTTAAGACCACAAAACAATAGTCACGATCAGTTTTGATTGAGGTTCATATGATAATGGTGTATAAATTAATGACGATCCCATTTGTATGCTTGCAACCCTGCTATCCAAAGTTATATTATTTCAATATTTCCTACATCTAATGAAGTCTTAAGTTGGCACAAATATAAATTATAGACAAGATCAAATATTCTCTTTTAAATGTATATGTATACGCATGCATAGGAGGATACTTGAACATATATCTTACTCCTCTTATATGAAGTTCTTTACATATTTCACTAGAGTAATCTATCTCCCCCTACCCAAATGACACGTTTTGAATAGAAGAACCAAAATGACATACTTTAAAAAGGGTTTGGGACATTTTAAAAAAAATTAATAACTGTGGCACAAAAAAATTAGGTGACCTATGAAATCAAAAAAAAAGAAGTTAATGTGACATATCTGATAACTCAAATCTTCCAGATACACTCAAACAAAATTATTCCAACCGTTAACAACTATTAAAATTTCCTTCGTGCCTTTGTTATTTAGCTACATACCAAAAGACTAATTTTTCATCGCAAATACACACAAGTTTGACTTTATCTTTTCTGATCACCTAAGTTCCTATTTTCCTCATATTTATTTAAAGCACTCAAACAATCACAAATGAAAACAGGGCAATTTAAACATAGTATACTTGTGTTCGAAAAACAGTTTTGAGGGTGCCATATGTCCTTTCTCCTAGAATAGCACATCAATCAATGTATAACATACATTGGTGCAAATTAAGTAAAATTTCAACACAAATGTAGCAGCTAATATATAGTATTCAAGTTGAGGCATCAATCTTTCTTTCCAATCCCATGAGACATATTGTAGACTCCACGGCCCTGCCATGACACTTTACATTAATTTCAACCAATACAAAAACAAATCTTTCCTTGGATTGGATTGGAGCTATATATTAGAGAAATGAATCACTCACAATCATATACAAGGACGACGCGGCGAGAGCGATGGGAATGGCAACGGATGTGACTTTATCCATAGGACCTTTCAGGTAGGTGTGTTTTTGGATACTCTGAAAATACCTCTGCTTCTCGATAAGCTTTTCTCGCGGCCTGAATGGTTCCTCCGACATCCTGCATTTTGCATCGCCAACTATAATATTAATACATATATTCACCAAATCATAGGGTTATAATTTGGATAGGGAATTGGATGTGACTCCTCCATTTTTTCATATTATAAACAAAATTTTTATGAGATTAAAGTCAATCACAAGTCTAATTGATCAAATCACACTTTTTGGTTCCCATGAATTTTGAGGTACATATGACACTCAAATTCATCAATTAAGTAAAAGATCGACATTAGCAGTTGTAACTTGTAGGTGACCTTTCCATTTATATAGCGATAATTACGACAAAAAATATTGTGTACCGTGACCTTTTGCAAAAAGTGTGGTGTAGGTCATCAATATCAAAAATAAAAATATGCTCAATTTTGTTTTTGCAAAATATACATATTTTTTTCAAAAAACATTCACTCATAAAATTAAAATAATAACACATTTCTTTTTTATAAAATTACTATTTTGAAGTATGTTTACTAAAAACAATTAAATTAAAGAATGATTATTTGTAATGTTTAGTTTTTCGTTTCAGAGATATTTTCATCATATTTAAAAAAAATACATATATTTTGCAAAAAAAAAAAGAAGTTAAGAGTACTATTCAGCATCAACATACAACAATTTCATACAAAAATGTTGTTATGCACACAACAATTTTGTGCGATTATTCTAACAATATACATAACTCATTTCTAGAATTGAGCAACAATTAACCACAAATAGAAATAATTAAGAGATTAACACAAGACACAAAACCATGATTAGGCGAGCCCAAATCAGAGATTAACGTATAAAACTCACGATCGAGCAGAGAAATTACCTGATCAACGAAACTCTCTGAGTCTGAGCTATGGATCAACCAAAACAATGGAAATGGAGCTTTGGAAAAAAGAATTGTGGTGCGGTGTTTTACTTTTATGAGTGAATCAATGATGGCTTTGGTTAGCTTCTGTAATCTTCCAGACGCATCCCCTTCGAAAGTGCCATAAACGGGTTTGGATACCGGTGACCCGACTCTAAAACGGTGTCGTTTCGCGTGGAGGTAAGCGATTGTTAACGCCCTAATGAATTCTCATAAAATTTATATATGGTCTCTCTACATAATGGTAATGGTATGTTAAATACTGAATTAAGAACAAATATTTTATAAAAATTAAAATAAAAACACTTGTCACTTGTAATTGACAAACACTCTTGCAAAAGTGCCATAACACCAAGACATCATAGATAATCCAATTATAGTAGCATAAGTTGGTTTATGCTTCATGTCAAAAAATTCAAAATCTTGCTTGCCTTCATAGAGGATGGTACAAACGCATCCACACTCTAATTAAGCGAAGCAACACTAAATGACAATAAAATAGAATATGATTAAGCTACTAGCAAATTATGGATTACTGCAGAAATTTCATAAAATGCATAAGAACAAGGTTTATATATGAAAGATGCTATTGAATCTGCAAAATGTATCTAGTACTCAGCTAGAATGTCTGAACTCAAAACAACATCAAAACAAAACTCAAAACAGTAGATGAGTACATAGAGACTTGGTAAGGTTCAACCCAAATAAAGCAGCATTGTCTAGCTTAATCGAATAGACTGAAACCCATATCCTGCAAAAAGATAACATAGAATCATCAAATACTTGTACGCACAAAACTAAAAGAATCAACTAACGCACAAATTAGAGGGTGAATCTTACATCATCAGATTCCTCCTTCTCTTCCACCTTCTCCTCTTTCTTGGCCTCGGCGGCGGCGGGTGCTGCAGCTCCACCAGCGGCAGCGGGTGCAGCAACGGCAACACCACCACCAGATGGAACTGAAGCCAGCTTTTCCCTTCCAGATGCAATCAACTCGGTTACATCCTTTCCTTTAACTTCACTAAGGAGCAACTCAATCCGGTCATCATCAGCCTCTGCTCCAACTGTTGGCAATAGGTCCATCGATTAAGGACAGTTGATAAATCAATATACAATCTAATTGTTTCACATGAATAACAAGTCATAGATAAAAAAATACATTTTCCAATATATATCTAGAGAAACATACAAAAAATCCATTTTCCTATAGTTTATTTAAGTAAGTGAACACTTCACCTCTTAACTTCTAAACCAATTAAGTAATTGAACACTTCACCTTTACTTTTATATATATAGCCAGATAAAATACAATAAAAATGTTGGGAGCGAGCAGATACAGTAGTTTATTAGGTGATTTAACACTTCACATCTTAACTTCTAACCAATTAACCAATAGAAAACAAAACAAGATAGAGAAAATGGTATGATACATTTTTCATCAACAATCCAAATTGAAGCAGAAATTAGTAAATCTAAATAACCAAGTCGGTAGAAATCAGAAAGAAGAACACAACCGACCTAAAATAACCCCATTACACCTGCTCTCAAGCATGGTTCTCGAGAGAGATCATTCATTTCAACTGATCAGGCAACCCCCTTGTGTATGTTACAACAGCCTTACGTACTTAAAAAACCCCTTAAAATGGCTGCAGCATTTACATATTAAGGCAATACCCAATAAGCCAAATCACAGTATAATGGTTTCACACAAAACTTGAATCCTAGTTGATGATAACAAAGCAAAATTTTGATATATCGCCAAATGAAGATCCAAAAAACTATAATACAGATAGTTAAATTTAAGAAATTTCACAAACAATGATTCAAATCCTAAACCAAACCATACAGAACATTCTACTGCACATAACATCTCTTCCAATTACAGTAAAATTGCAAATCCATAATTTGAAAACGAACACCATAACAATTCATCTTCAACAGACAAAAACATGAGAAAAATAAGTCTTTGCACAAAAATCATATAGAAATTGAAAATTCAATTAAAGAATCAGCAAAAGAAAACATGAACTGTAAAATCGAGTCATGAAACAAAAAACGAGTACCTGATCCGAGAATATTCTTGAGATCAGAAGCTGTGGGGGTGGTGTTTCCTCCCAAAACAGCCAACAGATAAGCAGCGACCACCTTCATTTCTGCAGCACAAAAGAGCCATCAGCGACAATAGTTACAGATGCATAACGCAGAGCAATACATGTACAAGAGCACAGAAATGGGTCTGGTACCTGAAGCTTCGATGGCTTGTTCGCGTACTGGGTCTCTAGGGTTTTCGGAGGAAGAAGACGCTGTGGAGGAGATCAGTGGGTGTTATATAAATCTAGGGTTTGGGGCTATTTCATCGGTAGAGATGAGCGGCTCTGAGTTGATCCTCGCCGTTCATTTTGCGCTTCCGAAATGGGCCTGTAACTGGGCCGCTAGTTTTGTGCCTGTTGATTTGGGCTGACGGATAGGTGTATGATCCATGGGCCTTCTCCAGGTATCGGAGAAGTCATGAGTAAGAAATATGGAAAATTATAATTTTGTATAATCAAAGCCCATTTTATTCACCTGAGTATTTTTTTTCTTGGGTAATTACGATTTTGTGCGCCCAATTATACGTCATTCTCGTATAAGTATTCCTAACTATAAAATTTGATTTTGTAATCACTCAATTACTGTTCTTCACTTAGCTCCAAGTCTCCATCAAGATTACATCTAACATAGATATTAGATAAAAAGGCCACAACGCCCTCAATAGTTTTAATTTAAAATCATGTTGGTCTCAATTTTTGAGATCCATATCCGTAGAAAACCCAGTACCGGACAAAATATTACGAACCTAGAATCAAAATAAAAAATAAAAAACCTAAGTTGGTGGGTTTGGGTTTCTGGGAGCTATCACAAACCCATATTTGTTTCAACTTCTTCTTCTTTTTCTCTAGCTCTCAATTTTCGTACATAACTGAATCAATCGATCGATAAATCAATCAATCAAACATGAGATTTTTGAGCTGAAAAAGAAATGGAGGTTCGATTTTAGATGGAGAGAAAAGAAAATTTACACCATTCTCCTTCTTTTTACCGATTCGATTATGCGGTTTGGTTTATCTGAATACACAAGAGAGAAAAAAAATAAGGGAAAATAAGGAAGGAGAACTGAGAGGAAATGAGAAGAAATGGAGAGATGGGTTATGAGGGTTTCGGTATTTCATATTTTATAATAAAAAACAGCCATCGTCTAACAGAGTTAGAGCAGCGAGTAACAATTTCGTCTTCAAAATATGCGTGATAAATTATAAAAGTAATCAAAATAAATATAATAAATTGTAATTAACCTAAAAATTATTATGATTATTTTTCATATAAATTTTTTTTACCTAACTTGTGTAGACGACTGTATCCATAATCATCAGTCACTCGAACATTTCAATCATGTTTTATCCACTACTTTTTATAATGAATAAAAAATTCATCAATTTTATCACATAATCATCAATTGAGGAGATTTTCAAGTCAATTTACTATTACAATATTCCCGAGTGTATCATTTACATATAGAAGATTGAGAAAAGTTATCAACACGTTTTTAAATATCAGTCCTAATTTGCATCATCAAAATAATGAAAATAAATTAGTGCGTGTAAAGATTTCCATATGTATATCCTCCAATTGGAAAATTAATACTACAGAATTGCATAGTCAACTTCCAAATAATGATTTTTGCATTGAATTGTGATATTGATCAATTAAATATAGAAATAATTAACGTGATTTTCTAAAAATAATTCATGATACTATCCACCAACCAAAGAAAATGCCCCATTTGTAAATCTATATATATCCTTATGCCTTTTCCCGATTTGTATTACTAATGATATTTCACATGTAAGTGCCCAATTAAGACAACATAGGCACTATATATGATTTTGGACTTATTATACAATTCTTTTATAGTTAAATACATCTTTTTTTGGCATCTTATTAATATTTTTCTTGTTATACTTTAGTTAGAAAAATTCAAAGGATTAAAATACTCTTATTATTGTTGGTTTTTTCTTCTTCTTCAAGTTTATCATTAGGTCTACTTATGATCCGGTTACCCAAACCGATTATGTAAGAACCGGACCAACTATAGGGACACATTTCTCAGTAGCAAGGAACCAGACTCAGGACCGAAGGAATAGTTGGATTGTTTTCGGTTAGCTTAGGACCGAACTAGTGTGCAATAGATCTTCATTTTGGGTTTGATTTATATGAGATATATATTAGGCATGTGGAACTAATTTTCAAATTAACTATGTAATTCTTTTCATTTCGGTCTTAGTTCAATAATTTTTTTGTCTAAATTGAATATCATGAAATATAAAATAATTAAACATTATGAAATAAAAGGGGGAAATTCTAGTTCACTGCGATCAACTATATCACTCTTTCAATTCTCTACCGTCAACTATTTTCAGTGTCAATGACTAAAATTTCCTTAATTCATTATTAAATTGTTGATATTATGTCTTTCTCGTCCCTCTTCCACTTTATAGCCAACAAATAGCTTATATAAATTTCCACAAATCAACTTGAATAGGGCTTGCTAATTGTTGGATTTTTTTATTACGACCGATTTTCAAAATTTAGGGGTCACGACTTGCTTTAAGTTTACAAAATTGAGATTTTTAGCTTGGGTTTTAGGTAAATGGTGGAAAGATGAGATTGCATGTGTTGATATTTGATGAGAAATAAAAAAAAATTAAGGTTGTAAATGAAAGGTATTGAGGAGAGAGATAAGGGTTGGGAAGAGACATAATGATATTCATTCGGAAATTCGGAAGCTAATGAAGGTCATTTGAATAATTTTACATATAAATCTAACTTGGGTGTTGTGATTTACAAAAGTGTCAATCTTAGGTGTAGCTATTTGTAATTAATCCGTTAAAAATTACATATCCTCTAATTTTTATTAGTGGAAGTTTGGTAACTTCAAATGATTTTTTATCATTGTCACTGCTCATTCCATCGAGAGAGAGCAGCGCACAAAGAGTGGGCAGGAGATTAGTGTCGGGAAAGATTGAGAGCAATACGATTCGTCGGGTTGATAACTTCTCTATACTCTCGGGTCCTCGATTCTACACTTCTGAGACATCTTAGGGTTTTGTTGTCAATTTTTAGGGAATAGATGTGTGATTTTGTCGCATTTGCTAATATTTTAGGTTTTGATTAATTGTGTGTATGATGTGCTTGTTACTTTGTTAAGTTGATGCACTAACAAGAGTCCATTTTTGCTTTTATATGTCCATGTCGAACAATAGTTTCAAGGGAAAAAGACACTTTTGTGCACTTAAATATACACTTTTGACACTTTCATACTATTTTTTTTCTTTTTTTTCAGTACCCTGAATTTTATTTTGGGACAATAATTTCGAAATACCCAAAATACCCCTGAATTGAACCAAAATTAAATCTGGTCTAATGGAGAGAACCGGCCCAATTTTTA
>JAYMTP010000855.1:0-28437 GCA_036897365.1 Geranium brycei | reverse complement strand
GATTGAATACCACAAGACTTGGAAAGACTTCTCAAATCTATTAAAATCCTAATTGAATACACCCCTAAATTTTTATTCAATTGTCCTAGAATCATCTTTATCCCAATCATTCCCTCTTCTCTCATCTCCTTCTCGCCCATTTCCTCCCCATTTCACCTTCACATCGCGCCCACCTATCGGTGCGTAGGAAGGAGTTATAGATCCTATACATAACTCGATTTGGGCCGTGTAAATTGTGCTGAGGTACACGCATTTGAGAAAGGATCGTCATTTAGACTACGAGAAATTCATTTCCAATGCGATGGCCTATAGCGGATAGGGATTGTTATATCGGTTGTTTTGATTTTGACGACGAACAATTTGGAGAAAAGGGTCATTCCAGCCTTCATAGGATAATGTTAGCATATTCGCGATTCCGGAGATTCCTATCTATTGGTGATGAAGAAAATATTGTGTGAAAGCGTTCTTGGACCATTTTATATATTGTATTTATTACTTACCAAAACTGTGAGAGAAAATGGACATGGCTCCAATAATTTGTTATGAAGGTATTTTTCTGTCATAAGATTTGTTAAAACAAGACTGCTACAACATAGAGCTTCCACAGACTATGGAGAGGCTAGGCCACGAAAATATCATATATTGTATGGTTTTTTGGGGTGAATTAAGTGAACAAACCAAATCAGTCTCATTAGTATACTCTTATTGTAATCTATAGGTAGAAAATCTCGTCCACTTCACATTGCCACGACGAGCTTGCGAGACGGAGCATATGATTGTGATGGTTACTTACTGGTGGGGGAGCTATGAAATGTGAAATGGAGAGGAAATGGAGAAGGAGAGGAGAGGGAAGGGTTGAGATGGAGATGAACCATTGAACCCATAGAAATTTATGAGAAATTTGAGTTTAAGAAAAGGGTATTCAAATAATTTGAAAATAATATAATTTTAATAATATTAATATAAAAAGTATTTTAAATTTGAAAATTTAAAAATATATAATAAAAAAACTAAATGTGTTATTACTTATTAGCAGTGAGAAAAAAAAGTTCTTTTTAAACAAACCCGAAATTTTAAAGAAAAATACCAAGTCTCAAGGCAGAGAACAACAAGGATAGTCGTTGGGATAATTCTAGCACATGATCTCAGTTGGATTACAACAAATAAATCTGGAAAGCATATATGCCGTCTTGTTACAACATTTTCGAGATAAAATAACAGCAATTGAGGGACCTAATCGAGGACAAATTCACTCAGTCGAACCCTCTAGTTAACCTTAATAATGAGCTTGCGGACCACGACCTGACAATCCGACTCTAATAAAGCTTTGTTCCAACATTCCACTCGCAACAACATAATGCTTTTGTAAACCTCATGGCCTCCACCTCAGTTGGCTGGAAAAACACCGTGAATCTTTTATAACAAGCACGTAGCAAAGCACCTATAATATTCCTTAGAAGCAAGTCGATCCCAACATTCCTCGCGCCGGATCAAGAGCCCAGTGCCTTACCACTTTATCTCTAGCCCCTACATTCCTCTCCCCGGATCACAAATTTGTATCGGAGCTTGAGAAAACCGAGACCCCCTAGTTCGATGTGCTTGCATAAGTCTGCCCAGCAATGCCAGATAGCACCCGATCCCTCCAAGTACCGAGTCATCATCCTCCCTGAATCGACATCTGCATTTACCGCCTTATCGCCCTCTTCTGGATCTCCCAACACGACACTAATAACGTCCAATTCGCCAATTGAATTGGTTCACCAGTGTTCCTGGATGTCATCAATACCCACATGATTTTCCTCCATTCAAACTCTCTAGAACTCCAAAGCCTTCTTCGACCACCACCCAAAAGTTCGATAATCGCCGCAATTCCGATCAAATAACCATAAAAAACTGCATACAACCGATATCCAGTGACCACGTCACAAAGAGGAGAGCGTACTTCATGATTTAAAATATAAAATGAAAAGGAAGTTTTGAGTGACTTGCAAAATAGAAAAAACATATATCGGAGAAAGTGAGTGAATTCATTTCATTACAGTTATCCCAATAAATTGCTACTTTTCTCTCCTTTTTTTATCCGAGAGTTATGTGTGGAGTTATCCCGCTAATTCTTAATGTATTATTCAATTTATTTATCTCTGAAATTTAATAAAGTTTGAGCTTTCAATCAAGAAAATAAATAAATATAAGTTGTGGCATGACGTCATCGTATCAGAACCATATGTCTAAAATTAATAATTCCAAAAAAATAGCAAAATGTGCTCCGGGGCGACACGTGTAAGGCCGCTTTCATTGCCTTTCCGTACGTTTTTCCGTTTCTCCTCACTGGCTCCGCATTCGCAATCTCTCTCTCTCTGTAACCTGAAATTATGTTTTGCAGATCCCAACAACAAATCGAAAACTTTTGAATCCAATTTTTAGACTCTGCAATTCGATTATTGTATCTTATGGTCAGTTTATTTTCTCTCCTTAAATTTCCGTCGAAAAAACATTTTGATGTGGCGTGAATAGGTTTGGCGCAGAGAAGAGAGGAACAGGACATCGCGTTGCGTTAATGGCGTACAAGGTCGATAACGAGTACGACTATCTCTTCAAGATCGTCTTGATCGGAGATTCGGGTGTGGGCAAATCCAACATTCTCTCTCGCTTCACCAGAAATGAGTTCTGTTTGGAATCTAAATCCACCATTGGCGTTGAATTTGCCACCAGGACCCTTCAAGTTAGTACATTTCATTTCCAATTTTGTTCCTTGATAATGATAGCTACCACTGTGATTTCACTGATTTGCTTTGATAGAGCAATTTCAATTTCAATTTCAATTTCAATTTCAATTTCGATTTCAATTCTGTGTTGAATACAAAAACTCACAAGTGGTGATGATTTGAACACTAATGAATTGAGTACAATGTTGATTAATTTTGTGGTGATTGGTGTCAAATGATGATGACGATGATGACATCTGAGGAGTTTGCATATTTGTAAGGGAACATAGAATTTGTATTCATTGACGACGGAAGAAAATGACTATTCAAATCGTGACTTGAGTTAGGCGTGTTTGCTTCATTAGGCTAATAGTGTGGGAATGATTTTATGCTGTTTTTGTGTTAATAATTACATCATTTGTGTGCAGTTAGTTGCATATGATGGCTATAGCCTTGCCCCTTTTAGTTTTTTGTTTTGTTTATCGGCAATAAAAATGAATATATTGAAGAAGAGACAGCCATATCCCAAGTTGGGAAATGGGCACTCGAACCTTACAAGTGAAAAAGATTACATAATTGAAGTAAAAGAGAAAAGTATATGAAACGCCTTGGAGATAGAATGTTTGGATCATGACCTCGTCAATGACCTTAATATAATACAATATTTGTAATTTGAAGTATTTCATTGTAATGCATCTTTGACCTTATCTGTTTTGATAGTGGAACCCTTTTGAGGAAGGCAACGCCTGTAACAAGGTTAAAGTTATGCTTTTGTTTATTGGGGTTGTCGAGTGGAGAAATAATTTTGCTTTGAACTTCCATACTGTATTTGGTGTTTAATGTGAGGCTTAGGACAAAAGGGCAATGAAGATAAATCAGCTGTTTTTTTTGTTGATCGGCGATAAATCAGCTGTGTTAATTCAAAAGTAGTGAAAATCTCCTACTGAGGGAACTCTCAGTTGCAGCATCCCAATTTCCTCATAGACATTTTGTTATTCTCGCGAAACTTAGAGTTGTTTAGTTCTTTTTTTTCTTGGCCTTGACAATACATCCATTGTTAAGGGGTGCAATTTGTGTTTTCGTGTTGTTTATTTGAATGCAGGTGGAGGGAAAGACGGTCAAGGCACAGATATGGGACACCGCTGGGCAAGAGAGGTACCGTGCCATCACCAGCGCTTACTACAGGGGAGCCGTTGGGGCGCTCATGATTTATGACATAACCAAGAAGCAAACATTCGACAACGTCCAGAGGTGGCTCCGTGAACTGAGAGACCACGCAGACTCCAACATCGTCATCATGATGGCCGGAAACAAGTCTGACCTGGATCATCTGAGATCAGTCCCTTCTGAAGATGCCCAGTTGTTAGCTGAGAAAGAGGGCGTCTCGTTTCTGGAGACTTCAGCATTGGAAGCGCATAACGTGGAAAAGGCATTCCAGACGATACTGCTGGACATATACCACATTGTGAGCAAGAAGGCTCTAGCCGCTGCTCAGGAGGCAGGAAATGTTCCCAAGGGCACTACCATTAATGTCAGGAATGCGCAAGGTAACGCGGGTAAGAGAGGTTGCTGTTCCACTTAAACGCTGCATTCCTCTACAAGGAAAGGCCTAATAGACAATTTGCTCTCCCACAACGACACGTACATGAAATACTAATTTCGGCCCTTACGAGGCCAGTCCAGTGTCTGGTCACAGGGCGCGACGGATTGACATTGTCGTTCTGGTTGAAGAGGGCTGGGTGGAAAACTATTGTTTAGGCGTAGAGGCGGGTTATAGTCGAAAGAAGAGCATTGTAAGTGTATAGTGTTCTCTTCACCAAAGCACTATTTTGTTGTTTTGAGTTTCAACCTTGTGTATGCTGTTGCTTTCTGATTTGAAATAAACCTTACTCATTTTTATTCATTCATTCACATCTTGAGAGTTGAGATGATTGTTGATGCTTTCTTGAAGTACCAATCACAGTACAGAAAGTTGTGTTCTGAATTCAATATATGTGTGTGGCTCATAACAATGGGTTCTTGAAATGATCTGCTTTTGGATTTGCAGACCGCTATGAATATATGCGACTGAAACATTTTTCCTGATAAGATGCTTCAATAGTGGAACACTCTAATGTGTATCAGTATCAACTTGAACATACAGAGACTTATAAGTGAGAACCGTTCATTTTACTTTTAGGTGTTGAAAGGAATCAGAACGAGCAATATGGCTTTTGACTTGCCAACACACAAAAATTCAAAAGCTGACAACAAAAATTCAGTTGATGAAAAAAAGCTGACAACAAAAAAAGACAAAAGTCAACTGTAGCAAGAACTTAATGGCAAAATGAAAAAAAAAGTCAATCGTTACATAATTGATAGATTCAAGAATGAGTCAACCCTTGATAAAAATTACCAGAGTATTTTATTATATCTAAGTCCGTTTTACCAACTATAAACTGTAATGGTGTGAGCTGTTTCCAACGCCGTACTTGCATTTAAATTTAATATATTTAAAATATAATTTACTTTTGCATTGAATTTAAGTGAATTTAATCTTTTTTTATTTTGTTCACAACAGAGTTTGAAATTATGACTTTTTCATTAATAGTGTACGGTTCAAACTGTTGCGGTATTCTCTCAAAGACAAAAGGTAAAATTTTTTTGAACCCGCTAATATTTTGATTGTACCACTATTTAATCTTTTTCCATTTATATATAACTTTATAATTATAAGAGAAATGTAAATTATCTCCAAATTTGTCCGAATATTAATTTCTCTCTACCATCAACAAGTCTTCTCCTAGTGCTCAAAATGTCAGATATGGAAGCTAGATAGTCAACTGGGTAGGAATGCAGTTTTTATAGACCACAACTTTGACCCATGAACTCTCATAATCTCATTTATCAGGCTGATAATGATATAAAGTCAATAACACACAATGTAGATGTAATCTTCAAATATTTTAAGCCGCAATAACTTTAATTATTTTATTTATTTGTTCTTTTTTTCGAAACTCATATCTACATGAGATGTGGACAAGATATGGGAGAATCAATCAGCAATTTTATTCGATGTGTCTTAGTTAATTAACTTAAGTTAATCTGATGTAGCCTCCCATCATTATGCTTTTGCTTTTTCTTTATCCCTTAGATGATCCAAATTAAACGCTCCTCGCCAAACATATCATATTTAGATTTTGAAGTATGAAATAAGTGAGTCTATATTCAATTTCTTCAAAGTTATGGTTTTATATAACATAAGTTGAGGGAAAATGGCAAAAAAAATGTTGTATACTACCACATTTTTGCAAAGTGTGTGTGCTGATGTGAGCTTGAATAAAAAAAATTGTTGCAAAATGAGTGTATTTGTACTAAAATTATGAAATTACCCTTAAAATTAAACTCTATTTTTTCTAAATAAGAATTAAAAAAATTCTTAAAAATTCTTTAACTAAACAAACAATTTAATTTTTTAACTAGATTATCTTTAAGTTAGAAATTATTTTTTAAAAATTTAATTCATAATTTTAAGGATAGTTTCATCATTTTTTTTTTACAAATATACACATTTTACCTAAAAAAATCAAATTTTATGGTATCTTTTTAATTTTTATGGTTAACAAATCATACAAACATTCTTTTACATAAATGACGTGCATATTGGTAAGTAAATTTCCCTTGTCAATTAATACACAACCCAGAAATAGAGGACATAGGATAGGGATGCCCCCAGTAGGCCTAATAAAGACATGTAACTGACTCAAATCAATAAATTTCAACTCTATGATATTTGAATATTGACCTTTGAAACTTGTAAGTAATTCATGAGAAAAAGACATATAGGTGTATATATAAAGGTGAAGGCCTTTCTTGGTTTTGAGGTACAGAGAGCAATCATGGAGAAAATGAGAGGCAGTGAAGATGATGAAGAGAAATGGGTTCACGATTCTTCTGTGGACTCCAATGGAAACCTTCCCCTCCGAGCCTCCACCGGCGCTTGGAAAGCTGCTCTCTTCATTATCAGTAAGAACTTGCCACAATCTTGCTTGATTTTTATATACAATCTTGATTCTATGTGTTTTCTTGGTTGATTTATTTGTTTTTGGTTTGGAATTGGAATAGCGATTGAGTTCAGTGAGAGGCTGAGTTACTTTGGAATAGCAACGAACCTGATCACTTACCTGACGAAAGTGATGCATCAAGACCTGAAAACAGCGGCCAAGAATGTGAACTACTGGTCCGGCGTCACCACCGTCTTGCCCCTCGTTGGAGCTTTCCTCGGCGACGCCTACACCGGCCGCTTCGCCATGGTCCTCTTGTCCTCCGTCGTCTACCTCCTGGTAACGACACTATCTCACACAAAAAAAACAGTTAATTGCAAAATGTTGATGTTTACTGCTCAACGGTGGTACATGCGGATTTTTCTTTCGTATGCTGACCAAGGGATTAAAAGACTGATAATACAGTTTCCCGAAGGTCGTCCAGAACAGTGAGTTTTTCTCATTCGCTGATAAATAAAAACTTGTAGTAGTGAAGTTCCAGTGTTCTAAAAAATGTTAAAGCGCTAGTCGGGTAGAGAGAGTTTTCTTGGGACTAATTGAAAATTAATCTGGGTTTAGTTGAAAAATAAATCATATTCAAAGATTAGTCAGAAGTTATAAAAAGTTACTAAGGAGTAGTAAGAGATTAATTAGGCAAGTCAGAGATTTTTATATCATTAGTTGCAATCATTTTTTTTTGTAAAACACTTGTATTTTTTTTATAAAACAACGGAAATGTCTATCAAATTCATTTTTTCCAACTCGATCTTAACAGGTTTCCTCTTTTCCGGCCAACCATCCGGAAAAAATATCCTGGAAAAACTTTGAGTGAAGTGTAATCTCGGGAAAAAAATCGTATTTAATGCTATTGAGCTGCAATTCAGGAATAGTAAGCTGAAGCAAAGAAAAAAATGACGAGTTCGATTTGTAATTAATGAATATGATTTTCTTAAACTTTTAATTTATGAGCATTTTCATCATTTTGAAAAAAAAATGCAAGTGTTTGACATAAAAATGTAAGTTCACTGCTTCTTTATAGAATTAACAAAATTCACTCTTCAAAAAAAATCACAAATACAAATTGCAAAATCCAAATTATAAACTGTTGTTTTTTTGCAATTAACCAAAAGAAAACCCATTTTTTTGTTTGGTCACAAAATGTACTGATCATAATCGAGCTCATGCTGATTTCAGGGTTTAGGCCTATTGACAATGTCCCAATACCTCCCAAGCTTGAAGCCTTGTGGCTCATCATCAACATGTCCACAACCCAGAAAGATCCATGAAGTGATCTTCTTCCTAGCCATGTACATGATCTCTGTTGGCACCAGTGGCCACAAGCCATGCCTTGAGAGCTTTGGTGCAGACCAATTCGACGACGACCACAAGCGAGAGAGGAAGCAGAAAATGTCATACTTCAACTGGTGGAACACGGCACTCTGTTCCGGTCTGTTGCTTGGTGTCACTGTTATTGTCTATGTTCAGGACAATGTCAGCTGGGGAACTGCAAATCTTGTGCTCACCATTACAATGGCAGTGACCATTGTCACATTTTTCGCTGGCAGGCCTTATTATAGGTACAGGTTGGTCCAGGGAAGTCCATTGACACCCATGTTTCAGGTCTTGGTTGCTTCCATAAGGAAGAGGAAATTGCCTCTGCCTCTCAACCCTTCTGTGTTATATGAAGTCCCCGAATCGCAAAACACTCGAGGAACTAGGCTCTTGTGTCACACAAATAACTTGAGGTATGTTAGTACTTAAAAATGGAAAAATTGTGTTTTATATTCTGATACTTTATGTACTTCGTTGATAGCATACAAAAAAAATTCACATCACGTTTTTGCCATTAGCAAAATACAAACTACTCTTATGCAAAAGTGTCATTTTCCAAATAAAAATTGCATCTTTTTTCGATTTTTGGCGTTTTACAAAATTCTAGCACTGACCCTTTTTCCGATTTTTGGCATTTTTAAGGGATATATACATTTTGCACAAAAACAAAGTTCCCATCGTTAACAAAGTAGATACCCTCATCCAAAAGTGTCATTTTGCTATTTTCCCGATAAAAATTGCATCTTTTTTTGAATTTTTGGGGTTTTACAGAATTCTAGTACTGACCCTCTTGAGGTCAAACAGGTTTCTTGACAAAGCTGCAATTGTTGAAGACAATGCCATGGTTCGTGAGGCCAAGATCGATCCATGGAGGCTAGTGACAGTCACAAGAGTGGAGGAGATGAAGCTCCTTGTGAACATGGTTCCCATATGGCTGACTTGCATAACATTTGGGGTTTGTGTAGCACAGGCCTCAACATTCTTCATCAAGCAAGGCGCCATGATGGACAGGAAGCTCGGTCCTGGCAGTTTCCAGATCCCTCCAGCTTCGATCTTCGCCCTCGGGGCAGTTGGGATGATCCTCTCTGTCACTCTCTACGAAAAACTCCTCGTCCCCGTGCTGAGGAAGGCCACGGGCAATGAGAGAGGCTTGAACATCCTCCAGAGGATAGGGATTGGGATGATATTCTCGACCGCGTCAATGGCAGCTGCAGCATTGGTTGAAAATAAAAGATTGGGGTCTTCAGATAATGAGGTGATGAGTGTGTTCTGGTTGGCTCCACAGTACATGATTCTGGGGATTGGAGATGGGTTCACTCTGGTTGGGCTGCAGGAGTATTTTTATGATCAGGTTCCGGACTCGATGAGGAGCTTGGGGATAGCTTTTTATTTGAGTGTGCTTGGGGTTGGGAGTTTCTGCAGCAGTTTTCTGATCATTGTTGTGGATAAGGTCACTGGGAAGGGTGGGGGTGGGAGCTGGTTTGGGAAGGACTTGAATTCGAGCCGGCTCGATCATTTCTATTGGTTATTGGCAGTGTTGATGGCGTTGGATCTGTGTGTTTATGTGGTTTTGGCAAGGAGGTACACTTACAAGAATGTGCAGAGAAGTGGGGTTGTCTCTGATTTCAATGATGAAGGAAATGGGTTGGAGATGGTGGCTTGAAACTGTTGGATATATCATATTCATATATGGAATTAAAGTCTTGCTTGCATAGTGTTTTTGTGCAGCTTGTAGAATGGGTTTGTTGAAATATAAAGATAGTCACACATAACTAATAAGTACTGAGAAGATATTTAGTTCTGCTTATGGAAAGAAATTGACTTGCTGAGCAGCCCCTAGTATAGTATTTTGGGCTAATTGCAAAATGGACTCGCATGTATTTTTTGACTAATAATTTGAAACAACTCATATACCACTGCCAGATGAATAAGAGGAAGCATAGAGTTTGATTGTTTGGCCATGATTCAAGTTCAAGTACTTCAAATCTCAACTAGAATGCTTTTATTTTTGTTCAACTGTTTCACAACTTCCTTAAGTGCCAAGTTCAACCAGTAGAACAATTCAATGTTTAAAAGGAAAATTGCAAAAAGTTTTTTTATAATATTTTTTGCAAATTCTTCCTTCATTCTATTTTTTTTCAAGCACTCTCCTTCACTTATGTTCACTTATATTCACTTTTGCCCCTATGCAAATCCGTGAAAATTAATGTAAGTGTCACTTAATTGTTAATTCAAACGTCCAACACTTACGTTAATTTTTACAGATTTGCATAGACGTGCAAATTTGAACATGAGCGAATAAGAGTTTTTACAAAAATGCAGTAAAATGATAGTTTATGCAAAAAAAACAATTATATGAAGACTTTTTCTAATTTTCTCTTGTTCAAAGGCGGTCGATTCTTTAATGAATTGGTCATTCCATTCAAGATGTTGATAAGTATTTCTCATGATATAGCTTTCTCGAAAAATTACATATTTTTAAGACAATAAAAAAAATTAAATCAACATGAAATTTCTAAATAAAATAATGAGATAATGGTACGTAGTATACCCAACTAAACTCATTTTGCACATAAGTGTATGTAACATTTTTTATTTTGTCAGCAACTAAATTTATATTTCTGCATTGCTCATAAGTAAGTCGGCGACTGCGTCCTTGACCAACTTATACGACAGGAATCAACTAGGAGAAGACGAATTTTCGAGAGCTCTAAAAACTATTATATTAATAGATTATACAAATTGATATTCAAAACGTGTTTGGTTGGATATATTAACTAGGTACGATTTCAACCCGGAATCGAATCAGCCAAAACCGACCCGAACAGAACGCCTCCGTTCTCAATATATGAGAACCAAACCCGTAACCACTATGTGAGAAATGGTTCGATTTCAGATCAGGTTCTGAATGGTTTGGTTTCAATTTTTACCCCGTTGGAACCGATTAGATTTCGATCTTCAATACATGCTTCACTTATGAGCCAAATTAGACATAATTGAGCACAAAAGAGTGCGAATGTGTGTGAGAAAGACGATTAAATTAATATATGATTTCTTTAGAAGCAAGATTGAGACACGTAGGTAAAAGAGGTACTAGTGACGTGCCTAGGGAGCAACATTAAGTATGATGAATTGGTTCGGTACTGAAACGGTTAATCAACAATTTTACACTGTAAGAACCAGACCTGAACTGAATTTATACGATTCTCTAATTTCATAACCGAATACGAACCATTGCCTACAGTCTCGATTTTTCAATTTCGGTTCGACTCGAATCTTGGTTCGGGATCGGTTTTGAGTTTAAAGTGCCCACCCTAGTGGTATAAACAAGCCGAATGGAGCCTCTATTTGGCAGAGCTCGGCTCGAAAAAATAGGCAAGGTTGAGCTCGTCTCAATTCGGTTCGCTTAATTTTTAATTAAAAATAAATAACTATTAAATAAAAAATATAAATTCATTAAATATTAAACAAACCAGTTCGAGATCGGCTCGACTCGGTAAATGAGTTGGCTCGCGAGCCTATTGAGTCTTAATAGGTCAGTCTCAAGCTCGGCTCGTTTATTAAACAAGTTTAATCTTGAGTTCGACTTCGACTTGACCTCAATTACAACGAGTTTGAACAAAACATTTAACGAAACGAACTCGAGCAACTCGTCAAAAACTTATAACTCTACCCACTCTGATGCCTGCAATTATATGTGAGATATTCAAAACGGCGTAGGTACTAGAAGTTGAATCCTCCATGTACGACGTCGCATCAATTTAGACTCCTCCGCCACATAGAGGATTTGCAGCCGTCTGTCTCTCTACAAGAAAATATATACTCTTCACCTTCAGTTGAGGTTGAATCTGAGGAGTATTTTATAATATTTTCCCTTCATTTTCTCGAGAAAATCACTTCCTTTTTATATTCACCAACTAAATTAGACTAGACCAGCAAGCAAAGAACCAGTCTCCAAAAGAGACCCAGATAGACCTAGGGTTCGCTTTTGCGATGGACCCTTCCGTGCTCGACGACATCATAAGGAGGCTCACGGAGGTCCGATTGGCGAGGCCCGGCAAGCAGGTTCAGCTCTCGGAGGCTGAGATCAAGCAGCTCTGCGTCGCGTCCAGAGACATCTTCCACCACCAGCCCAATCTGCTCGAGCTCGAAACCCCCATCAAGATTTGCGGTATAATGCCCAATTATAGCTTCTTTGAAAATGGTTATTGGCAATGATGGGTTTCTAATTTTAGATAAAAAATCAGTTTTTCTTGGTGTGATGATGAGTTGGGTCAGGCATGGGTCTTGGAGTGATTGCCTTTGATCTTTCGAAGAACCCATTTTATGTGTTCTGTGTTTCAAAGAACAAATGCTAGATTCTTTGGGTAAATCAACCTTTTTTACCCATACGGTTATGGGTGATACATTATTTGTGCACTTGTTGTTTGGGTTGAATATGAGGGCTTTGATGGAGTTTGCTTGTTGGTATAAAATCATGCAGTGATAATTAAGTTTTTCAGTCAGGTGGCTGTAAATTTTGCAAACCTGAAGACTAGAGATTGAAGTGTCATACTCTGTTGTATTTGATGGCTGTAAAGGGCAATCATGTGGATGACATGTGAAACTGACAAAATACTTAGCAATGTTGATGCACGCTTGTGTTATTAGTGGAAGGAACTGCCTTGCACATGCATTAACAGATTTGTAATTGATATCCTTTTTCTTGCTTGAAATATCTCGAAATTGTATGCTCTAAACCATAGCCAGATATTTTGCTTTAAACTTTGTGTACAATACATTACCTCTCAATGAGCTCAATAGCATCTAGTTCTGTTTGATGCAAATACGTTTTTCATGTAAAATTTATGTGCTCTTCTAGCTAGCATATTTAAGAATCTGGAAACTTGTAGTATATTTGAGCTTGGTAGACATGTGGAAAATAGGATGCTGATAATTTATCACCATGTCCTAGAATTAACGATTTGCAGACCCCAACATTGTTATGGAAATGATTGATATCCTAGAGTTAACGAATAACAAAGCTAGAGTCTGCTATGGCTAATGGTTGTTCGATAACTATGTTAATATGATAATGCATGATATGAAGTCAGCTTTCAAGGCTCTGGCTTCCAATTGAGATTTTGAATATGGGAAGGCACAAAAATGATATACAAATCCTATTTGGCATACATAGATCTTGCCCAAGTATAATTGCATTTAGTAATTGATGGGTTAGTTGTATTCGTGGTGTTATCAAAATGGATTTGTTTTTATGCTTATGCTTGTTGTTTTCCTTTATTTACATTGTGTTGATCTTGTAAATTTCCTTTTTTGGGTTTTAGGTGACATTCATGGGCAATACAGTGATTTGTTAAGGCTTTTTGAATATGGCGGTTTTCCTCCAAATGCCAACTATCTGTTTTTGGGGGACTACGTGGATCGTGGGAAGCAGAGCTTGGAAACAATATGCCTCTTGCTCGCCTACAAGATTAAATACCCAGAGAACTTCTTTCTTCTAAGAGGAAATCACGAGTGTGCTTCCATTAATCGCATATATGGATTTTATGACGAGTGCAAGAGGCGGTTCAATGTGCGACTTTGGAAATCCTTCACCGAATGTTTTAACTACCTTCCCGTGGCGGCTGTTGTAGACGACAAGATACTGTGCATGCATGGCGGTCTCTCTCCTGATCTTGTAAACTTGGATCAAATTAGAAACTTGCCTCGTCCAACCGCTATTCCAGACACCGGTTTGTTATGCGATCTGCTCTGGTCGGATCCTGGTAAAGACGTCAAGGGATGGGGAATGAACGACAGGGGAGTTTCATATACCTTTGGCCCTGATAAGGTGTCAGAATTTTTGACAAAGCATGATTTGGATCTTGTGTGTCGAGCGCATCAGGTCATTATCTAGGTTACCGATCTTTTTCTCTTACCCTCTTCTCTCCATTGTATACTTGTTAATCTGACACTAAAGTTACTATCTCGGTCTAGGTTGTGGAGGACGGGTATGAGTTCTTCGCAGATAGGCAACTTGTGACTATATTTTCAGCTCCCAACTATTGCGGTGAATTCGACAATGCTGGTGCAATGATGAGCGTGGACAGAAGTCTGATGTGCTCCTTCCAGATTCTCAAGCCGGCGGAGAAAAAGCCCAAGTACATGATGCAGATGAAAGTTTGATGATAGCAATGTGTTTGCTCCTTGTAATAGTGAAACAGGAAATTAGTAGGGTAGTCTTTGGCCCTGTTTCTGTAAGTGCGTTGATGATAATCACAATGATGGTTATGGTATTATGCTCATGGATTCGCCTCCTGCTTGTTCTTAGCAGTATTCATTGTTTGTTTCTCATTCTGTTATTTTGCTGTAATTCTGGCCATTTGTCTACGAAACTTGAGAATTGGAATCTGCATAATATGGAAGACGCCAAAAATGAGAAGACTGATTGGTCTTTTAAAGACTAGCCTTTTCATTTTCTTATACCACCAAGAACAATTAGATCCATTGGTTTATACGGTAAGCGATGCTGAATATCTAGACTAGTTCTCAACTAATCTCTTATTAAATCTTGATTAGTTTATTAATTCGATTACTTCCTGTTTAACTATCGACTAGCATTTTCTAAAACACTAACGTTTAACATGGCTTAGTGCTATGCCTTTTTTATAGTGGAGGAATCTCTCATTGATTCTCTTGTATGCAAAATACATTATCTTTTCTTAATAGTTATAGTATTATTTATATTTTTAAATGAAATTAACTCGATGTCAGTAATTGTGTGGATGACCATATACTTGCAGGTTGAATGTGTTATAAAAATATTTTATTAATCTTAAATAATTTCAGATTAATCTTTAAAAGTTGTTTCCGTCCAACTATTAGTTAATATTTTTTTTGAGAATACTTTGGATTTGGTATTTTGATGAGATTGATCTAATCTTGGGATATGGTGATCAAGTAGAGAGGTACAACAATTGGCATGGTTGATGATAATTGACAAGGCTTCAAAAGAAAGTAAACCCAACATCATTGTTTTGAATTGTGTTTGTCGGTGACAGTGTGGACTTGTTCTGGTTCAACTATAAAACGCGCCCATTTCTTTTATCTTCCTCACATTTGAACTTTTCTGTACTCTCTTCTCTTCAGGTAGGGTTTGCTCTGTCTCTGCTGGTTGGTGATTGTGCAAAACCAGGCATTAATTAATTTCATGAACCACCATTGTTGATACATTTCCCTTTTTATTACTTGTTTCAGAAAAGTTCGATTTTGTAAGGGAACATTGTTGAGGAAAGTGGTTCGGCGACGATGAACCTCGCGGATCAGCCCAAGGCGTTGCTGGCGGCGAGCGGAGGAGACACCGTGAAGCTCTTCGATGCTTCGCTCGAGCCTGCAGATCCGTGCACCTTCAGCTACACTCCTTCGCCTGGCTGCCAAGTCAATTCTGTCAAGTGGAACCATACCAGTCAGTGTCTCGCTCTCTTCTCTTCCTCCTCCGATTTTCTGGATTTGCTTTACTCGATTTCCCTCTTTTTTTTTTATTTCTAGAGGTTTTGATTTGAATCTGCATTTCCTTTTTTTTATTATCAGACAGTTAGGGTTTGGTTGATGCAATTTTACTGGATTTGGCTGAGTGGTTTTTTGTCTGTGCTTTTGATTTAAATTTATGTTTATTTTCTGCATCACTTTCACAGCCAAGCAGATGGGTTTCTTTGCTTTTGCTTCAACTTCAGCTTCGTGTGTTAATTTTGCAGATTTAGTTGTGGCGAGTGCCGGAGAGGATAAGAAGATCTCGTTGTGGAGGAAAAATGGACAGAGCATGGGGACTCTTCCAGTTGACGGAGCTGATAGCGGAGACAGCATTGAGGTAGGTCATCGTGAAATGAATTTAGCATATACAGGGCCTATTCTAGAGGTCATTTGTTAAGCTGATGATTTATTTTTTATATTCACAATATGGAACGTCCCTGAATTTTATGTATTGCAGTAGGGATATGATTAATAATCGGGTCGTTGTAGTCTCTAGTTTTGTTGAATGCAGAGAGAGATGTTAAAAGTCAACTAATGAATAGGAGGGAGTAGAGAGAAGTTTCCGGGAATGACTCAATTGAACCTAAATTTAGTATATTTTGGATGACATAGTTCCACGCCTGTCGGTTTGAAGTGAGCTTATAAATTCAAAGGAAACATTCAACAGCATTGTCAGGCCAATCATAAATAGTTCATTGTGAAAGTCTGAAAGATCATCATGTATACTTCAAGCATCAGGTCATAACCTTCTAGGCATGCCCAGGGCAGAACAAGGCATGTTCAGAGTGACAGTCCCATGAGTGCTTCAAACCCCTTTATTTGCATTGCTACTTTATGCTTCACCATATGGCTACCACATTACAATGTGTTACTTGGACATCTTTCAATGCTGGCAAGTTGTAACACAACTATTATCAGTATCCATTAGCTGTGACCATCCTCTAAGGATGGCCCTCAATGGTTTCCATTGCAAACTATTTTCGGACTGCCTATAGAATATTTTACTCTCTAGTTCATTAAGTTATTGACGAGTTTCTCTAAATCTTAGGAGTCTATATTGGCCCTTAGCTTCAGCAATAAAGGATCGAGATACATATGCTCGGGGGGAAGTGGTCAAGTTGTGAGGATATGGGATCTACAAAGGAAGCGTTGTATTAAACGGTTGAAAGGGCACACGAATACCATAGCAGGTGCAATATACAATTGCAAAGATGAGCACCTGGCTTCCATCAGTCTAAGTGGGGATATTATTCTACATAGCCTTGCATCTGGTGCAAGGGCTGCTGAATTCAAGGATCCTAATGAACAGGTTTTGTTTATGCATTTGAGTGCTATATTTCTGATGTTACAGTTTAGTTTATATGGCTTACACAGACTATTTTTTTTTTCTTTTTGATGGATTTCAAGATCAGGTACTCAGGGTGCTGGATTATTCACGATTTAGTCGACACCTTTTGGTGACTGCAGGTGATGACGGGACTGTTCATATGTGGGATACAACTAGTCGTAGCCCAAAGGTCTGAAATATCCTCTCTTATAGATATAGATTTGAAACTATGTAAAACTGGTGATGACAAGTTTTATGATACACATAAAAAAGCACAATAGGTTACCATGTTCCATGCCTGTCATCAAGAAACAAATATGACATCTTGTTGGGGGTGTCCTTTTGCCTCTTGCTGTCACTGCTATAATGCACATGTTTAGATGAGTTGAGGTTGTTATATATCTGTGTTGTATATTGGAAAGCAAATCTCCAAGGAGAAAGGTAGATAGTCTTTATTGTGTGGTGTGGCTGATCAAAGTCAATATTTGTGGAAGTGTTGATCTACTTCTGCTAAATGGAAAAATTGCACAAAGTATCGTATTAATACAACTTTGATTATCTTTCCCATTTTACAAGAACGTTCTGGCTCAATTTGGAAACATTTATGGAGTTCTTTAGTATTTTGCCTTTTATTTGACTAGTTTATCTGGTTGTATAACACTGAATGTAGTTATGAGTTGGTTCTGTTGCACTGATGTTATGTGAATTATATTTATGCATCGGATAAGGCATTGATTGCATTTTCTTTGCCACAGATGTCTTGGTTGAAGCAGCACTCTGCACCAACTACTGGTATTAGCTTCTCGCCAACCAATGATAAGGTCTCATATTTATTTCAGAATACTTATGCTTTATGGTAGTGGAGCTCCTATAGGTCCTGGATTTTTGGTGAGACTTATTATTGGTACCTCAACTATTTTCTCATGGTAGGTTATTGCAAGTGTCGGTTTGGATAAAAAGCTGTACACTTATGACTTGGGGTCTAGGAGACCCTCATCCATTGTTTCTTATGAGTCGCCTTTCTCTTCAATGGCATTCAAAGAGGACGGTTTTACACTGGCAGCTGGAACCACTAATGGCCGGGTAGTGCTCTATGATGTTCGTGGAAAACCACAGCCTTACACTGTTCTACATGCTTATAGTAGCTCCGAGGTGAATCTCTTTTTCTCAATATGTCGATATCAATTCGAGGTCTAAAACTTTAGAATTTCAATCTTGTTTTCTTGGTGAGTCTAATGTATCACTGGTTTACAAATTGTTCCACGTAATCATTTTCAATATTCATTTCAAATTGTTCGTTTCTTAAGTGATAGAACTATGCCACTTCCATAAAATAGTAATGTAGTTTACTAACTTTTTAGTCTTTATGTGATGAAAGAAATTTATAGAACTTGCTATCTTTAGCTTATAAATTTTATTTTATGGCACTTCAAAAGCACTCAACATATAGTGCTGCCTGCCATAATCATTGTGAAGTATGTGAGATATTATTATGTGGATAGATGAAGACCATGGTGCTCTAGGTCACTGTATCCCTGTGAGCATTGGGCTCCTTGAAACTTTTTTGTTCTATCCTAGCCAAGAACGTAGTGTTAAGTTCCATCATACCTCTTCCAGTTTCCCATCTTGTTAGGCTTCGTAAAACTTTTGGGCAACCGAACAAGTGAACTTTCCCTTTGTCATTATTCTTCTAGTGTGGCCTCACATGCTGGTAAGAGTGAAAGCTCCATTCGTATTACATGGAGATGGGGGCCTGCTATTTTAATAGTAGTGACCAATATTTTGTTTTCTAAATATTTATTGATTTTTGGTATTTGCTATGTTTATCAGGCTGTTACAAGTTTATGCTGGCAGAGATCAAAACCAGTTATGGTTAATGAAGGTACTTGCTCTTCTGAGACTGCACTTTTGGGAGGAGCAGTTGAAGATTCAGTTCTTATGCCTGATCCAGAACCCTCTGGGGCATCATCAAGTCTCCCTCAGTCCACATCTGTTTCTGGTTCTCGCAATATTGTCCGCTCTGCTTCTGTAGAGGCTTCTCTTACAGCAGAAGAGACACCAAATCGGGGCCATCAATGGCCAGGAAAATTAACAAGGTTACATGCTCCCCGTTCTAGTTATACTTTTAAGGATGACATGGAGGTATTTTCTCCTCTAATGGATGTTAAGCCAGTTACACCTTCACTTAATAAGCTGTGGGATGACCATGATGGAACAAAGATAGACAGCGTTGATAAAAAGCCCATGTCTCCATTGTTTCCACACATCGGGAGATCCTCTTTTGCTGGGGATGGTGCCATTGATCATACAATATTTGATTGGAAAACCAATTCAATTAACAGACAGGTCTGACATCTGACATTTCTTTGACTTCTTTCATTAAGAATGATATTCCTTTAGCTTGTTTCAATGAAGATGAGTGTGTTTTGAGAAATAATACTTTGTTTTCTTATTGTTCTCTCAAACATTTTCTGCAGAATGACACCCAATCCTCTTTTGCAATGTTGGGTTCTACTCCACCTCCGTCATCTAAGACTGAGGACGACTCCATCACTCCCCCAGAAGCCTGGGGAGGGGAAAGTTTATCTGATAAATTTTCCCGCTTGCATCAACCACTTAATGTGCCATCTCATCTTCTCACGTCAACTTCTGGTGGTCTGACATCTGGATCTGGGTTGCAAGATCTCTCCTCGTCAACAAATCAGATTGGTGCAGGCTCATTGACAAATTCTAACCTGGGGTATGGCAATTTGCGCAACAAGGATGCTTCCTCCAATACGGAAACACCTTTGGGATTCCTTGAGCATGTACCTTTTAGTTCACTGTCTCTATCTCTAGGTACAGAGGGAATCACGGGGCAGGCTAACCTTGAGGCAGGAGGACCTACATCATTGACCATGCCCCGTCGATTTTCCACTTATGCAGAAAGAATAAGCACTATTTCTTCCTTTAGTGATGGGACTTCCCTTTCAGTGGCTTCGCCAAAAACTAAGAAAACAGGAGCTGAAACCAAGGAAGAGCTTTTGAGTAGCTTGCTGTCTAGGTCGGGCACTTCATCTACCACGGATCCAGCAACTCTTCCAGCAATGAATGTATGTATATATGTTTTGTTGAGTTCTTGTTTATCTTTGCATCTGAACAACCAAGTAATTGGTTTGTGCAAAAGCAAGAAATTGCGTGGTTGAAAGACCATGGCGAGTGGGGCATGCATGATGATGGCCAATTATCTATCATATATGTTCGTGATGTTTTTATTTTCTGCTCTCGTCATCAATGATTTACATTCTTTGGCAGGGAGGTAGTGCGCAACCTCAAAACCTCCCTCAGGCAGATTTGCGACAGGGAACATCCTTCACGCTGCAGTTGTTCCAACGCACCCTTGAAGGAACTCTTGACTCATTTCAGAAATCCATACATGAAGATGTGAGGAATCTTCATATTGAAATGCTGAGACAGTTTCATATGCAGGAGGTATGCATCTGCTTCACTGCCCTTCCGTATTTCCTATTTCATGATTATTTAGATTCCTCTTGCGGAATTGCTGTATAGGTGGAAATATCAAGCGCCATGAATTCAATTCTGGAGAACCAAGCCGAGCTAATGAAAGAAGTTGAGTCTCTCCGCAAAGATAATCAACAGCTTCGCCAACTGCTTTGATCATCCTTGCAGACCCAGACAGCATCATGGTTTTCCTTCTAAGGATATATGTTGTGTGATTGCATGGCAACGGCAACTGCGTCTGTGTAACAGTCATAGGTAACAATACTTGTTTCTTTCTCAACAATGGCAGTGAAGAGGTTTGAAGAAAGGAAAACATTGGAAGATGAAAAGAAGAGGGTGAAGAATGGATATGTGACTTGAGCTCCTAATCAAGAATTTTTATAAGTTTGAAAATACGTCCCATAGGATAGTTTTTTGGATGTAAGGTCAGTGGACTATCCTCTACCACGGCCAGTTGTGTACTTGTGTATTCCATACTCATTGAGCTAATGAAAATTATGAAATGAAGCTTTGAAGTTGATGGTGATCAGTGCTATGCAAATATGTCTTGTGCCTACATTATAAAATAAGGTCTATGTCAATTCACCTACAACCTTTAATTAATAGTTGTTTAATTAATAGCAACTTGTAGGGTTGTTCATGATTTGGTTTTGAGTTAGTTCGGTTCGGTTTCAACATGAATCTATTAATTCGGTTTTAAGAAAAGAAAAACTGAACTGATGGGATTCATGAAATCCTTAGATTTTGGACTATTTTAATTTATTATTTCACTTGTCGATTTTTGGTTGAATTTTTTGGTTGAATTTTCTTTAAACCGATTTTTATGAAATTATCACATTTTAGCTGGTCTTGACTTATTTATCGTTGGACCAATATTTTTATGTCTAATTTATAAAGATCAATGACTTAGATGAACCATGTGTCCAAATCGATCAATCTTCAATTTGATCTTTTGTCAATTCCTAATTTATAAACCGAAACTGAATCGATGTAGTTCGGTTCGATTTGATTTTGTCAGTTCCTAATTTATAAACCAAAACCGAACTGATGAAGTTCGCTTTGGTTCAGGTTTGAACCAAATCAAGGCGATTCTATTCAGTTCGGTTATTTTTCAGGTCATTCGGATCGAGTCAGTTTGGTTATTTTTGGGCAACCCTAGCAACTTGAATCGTTAAGAGATATCTCTGAGGAAGAAGAAAAGGCTAAATTTCCTTGTTTTTATGATGATGTTACAAATGGTCAAGTATGTATTACTGTTATAGTGAATGTAAATCTTCCATTATTACTACTGCAACACTTGTCCGAGTAGCGAAGTTTACATCATTGAACTTCATCAGCAGAAGCAAATGGATAAGGTATGCAAGCTGACACGGCATGCTACTAGCAATGTAATCAATACAGCATGCAGCAGAGGCACATCGTCCGAACCTGAGGCCTGAAAATCAATCATATCAGCTCTTCTATCATGCCAGGCCAGCAGATGTTGCAGATACACGCACATTCAACTGGACGAGCCTCACTTCTTCACTAATTTTAGCACATCGCCCACGAGATGTAATGAACCAGTTACCAGGACCTGAAAATAGGACAGTTATAATTTGATGAAATATAGTATATGGCCGCATCACTAATTATATTCCTGTATTTTCATTAAATTTATAGTAAAAGTTCAAAATCAACTTTAGAAGACCATGAGAAAGATTCACAACCTCTGTAGAAAGAAACATATTTCGTAAGTGTATATCGATCATAAGGCGCATTACCTGAAAACGAACAGATGGGTTTCGTTGGACGCTATCTCGGATCCATCTGATAGCTAATGGGAGAGAAGAAAACACCTCACTATTTTCACAACTCTTAGCACTCATTTCTGAGTCAGTTTTGATCTCTTGACAAGCGCAACCTTTGTTCTTGCCATCCCCTCCTATCAAGCAAAAAAAATCACGCATATAAAAGCAGTCTAAGCAATACAAGCTGTCTTAACTGTACTTCTGATTCATTGGATCGTCATATGCAGCTGATACCTTTTTCCCCTTGGGTGAGGCTCTCCCATACTTTCTGTAGAGTGAATTGCCAGGATAGATCAACAGTAGATTCAGTTGTTGGTAAAGCATGGGTTCCAACCTTGTAATAGACTGACATGCTTGGTACAAAGACTGCCTTCTGGAAATGAACACCTGAAAGAAAATTAGGCATGTAAGAAGTTGATACATATCCAAAAAAAGGTCATATTTGAACAATATGAGTAATAAAACCAATTGCTATCAACCACTTGGCCATCTCTCCAAAGGATAATTTCTACATTTTTCTATTACACCAAAACATATTTTTTGTTTGACAAGAAATCTCCTAAGATATTAATATCAAATTTAAATTGCTATTCATTCAGATCTGCTCAATATTGGTGTACCCTTTGGAGAATTTGCACAAATGAAATTGGATGTTTAAGATTCATGCATTGACTTCAAGCTGACTTGGGGGTACTGCGTTCATGGCAGAACTATTTTAATTGCACAATCTTCAACCATTAGTCCTATTTCATTCATTTAGCAATCACGTATGGCATAATAAATATTTTATCCATCCATCTCCCTTACGTATATTTACCATGATTAGCACATGTTCTCATCAGGTGTGGAAGAAGCAACTGAGGATCTCGCACTGACATACAATTGAACAACAGTATCTGCATTTCAACAGGATCAGTACACATTAAGCATAAAAATACACATTTAAAATTATCACAATTATTTTTATGAATATGTGGAGCATCAATAAGGTAAAACTTGATTCAATTATATGAATAATGCAGAACCATTTGCTTCTATAGCATTTAAACTGTTCTTTATGGGGAAAACGGTTTCTTTATGTCCCCCTGTAGCCTCACTTTTCTTAGCTTATGTGATGTTATCTGGTTTTCAGAATCTTTTCTCTAGTCCCTCCCTCTTGTATTTCCTTGCCTCTTTAGGCTCTTTTTGTATCACCTTTTATTGGCCAAGTGTGTGTGGTTCCCTCTTCGGGATCCTGCTCACTCTTTTCCAATACATGTTTTTTTGCTTATGATAAAAAGCCGTGTGCTACTTTCTTACTACTATACAATTAACTGCAATCCATGAAGAGCATATAAGGTAGGAATGAGAGTTATGCACTTTACCTGTGTAGAGTTTTTCCCAGATCTTTCATTCAAGGATTTGGAGATATTTATTTCTTGACCATTTAGGATCTGTTGTTGATCGGCTCCTTTAATGGCTTGAGAAAACCACTTTGCACATATGTCCATGCTTTCAGGACTATGTGCTCCATCCAAATAAAACACCAGATCTCCAGGGCTCTCAATGTTCACATTTCGATCAGGGACTATCTGGGCTCTTCCTTGCAAATTGGCTGTTGTAAGCCCTTTGATGAACTGCTCTGGAAGAGAGCTCTATTCCATGCATAAACATACAAATTTAAACAAAACTAAACCCAGCATACACATAAAACTCTAATAATAGAACTTACTGTCTGATCTAGGTAGGCGGATTGAGCATGACCAGTCCTCTGAAGCCAACAGGAGCTTAGTGAAATGGCTAGTGCAGCGTTTACATATTGATGCTCGCCTTCAAGGCCTAGTTTTAGTCCATTTAGCAAATTGGGATCTAAAGGTTGTACCACTTCAAGATGAAGCTGTAATCAGCATGGTTTTGTCATGTCATCGGAAAAAGCAACTTTCTAACTTATTTCAGAATACCAGGTAGACAAACAAGGAGACTACAAAATAAAGCTTGAACAAATGTTCTGTGAATTTAACAAATAATGCATGACTTACATCCATTTTTGAAGCCTTCTCTTCTAAAACACGCATGGCTTCTTCAGGTTGAGGCACAGTAAATGCTGGAACACCATGCTGCATGAGAAAGAAAAGATACAAAACAAAGTTATAGAAAGAATTCCAAAATGTGTTCAAAACAATGGGCAGGTGATTGGAACATATGGTATGATGCCAAAGAGCATGATCTTTAAGAATACCTTGAAGATGCCAGCCTTCTCCCCTGCAATTTCCCCAAGTGTATATCCTGTTTGTAATGTCCAACAAAGCAATCAAATTTTACCTTGTAAATTTAACAGCATGATACTACATTAAATGTGTATTTCCAGATAGCAGAAAGCATTCAGTTAATTTATAATGTAGATCAACCCCGGGTCCCCAACTAGTTTCCTGATTTGAGGAAGATGATTATGTGGTCTAATAGAAACTGGGAGCCAAAACTCTGGTGTTGTGCAAGTTTCATCAGAGTTTCTTCCATGTACTTAGCTACTGTTCAAAATCAGTCTCCCCAAGAATGTCAAAGGACATGCATATAGACACAATGAGGTGCTGATCCTAAATAGCATTAATTTGTCATTAAGTCCCACCACTGAAGTAGATTGTGACAATAATTCCACATGTATCATTCAACAAACACAGTCAACCAATTCACCACAAAAACCTGTAATTAAAAGGTAAGAAAAATAGATAACGTGTCAAATTAAAAGGTGTTCAAGCAGTTCATATACCAGTTGCTAGCTTAAACCAACCTTTGCTGGTTGCGACCACATATACTGATGGCTAACATGATATATTCAATTAATACATCTGCCTATCTGCATGCATGACCACTAAATAAACTGATAGTAGTGACTAAAATGTAAGATGGATGTAAATAAAGATATTGTTGGTTCTTCCTAACACTAGAGCCCCACTCAGCATCCTGCATGTATCAACCCAATACATATGATCATGTCTAACCAAGAAACTCCATGTGATCATAGCCAAGGGAAGATAGACTAACCAAGAATCTCCATGTGGTCATAGCCAAGGGAAGATATACCACAGACTATAGGTTGTTGAACCTGAAATGTAATCGTATGAATGGTTACTGATGTCAGCAGTATTGTGGAAATAAAACTGTAACTTATGCTTGAAGATAAATATTTCCTGGTTGGCATAAGCATATGGCATTAACTGAACAGAAAATGTCAAATTACGAATGACAACCTATTCCAATGTGAGATGAGTCTATAGATTTTTTTTCCTCAAACATAACACATACCACATTTGTTGCATCAAACTTTCCTCCTAACCCAACCTCCAATATGGCAACATCGACCTGCAGAAATGTTAAAAGAAGGAAACATTCGTGAGTTCACTTGAACCACTTGAACAAAATGCAAGCAGTGAGTAGAGTTGTAAAAGCCCGTGCATCTGAAACTATGGCAATAAAATAATTACACCAAACCTGCTCAGCAGAAAATATTTTGAAGGCGAGTAAGGCCAGAAAGCGAAAGTATGTGGGCATTGGTACATCGTCACTAGCTTTTTCCTACATGGAAACAAAATGCGTGACACCATTAGGTCCTCTAGATCCATTCAGGAAACTTACAACCTCAAAATTAGTTTATAAGCAAGTGAACTTATAACTTGTTTAAACAAGTGTATAATGTGGCATTGTGGCACATATGATGTAGGATGAGAAACTGGGCACCTCAATCTTAGAATTTAATTAACTTATATGTTAGAATCAGAGTTAAATTTACAAAACACTTGTTGGAGCATTTGAAACTTATAATTTAGTTTGGCCAACTCATAAGCTAATCCAACACCCTCTAAGACAGATGTTTTCCATATAGTGACCATTTTCATTTAGTATAACAGCATAAATAGATGCACATCAAGAAATTAGTGAATAATTTTTTTTCCTTCAATGTTCTAAGAAACTACCCTATACTGTGAGTGAGATCTGTCTGATAACGGAATCATTTATGCTTAGACAGCAGTCATTCGTGCATTAGAAAGATAGGTAGAGTCACATATGGTTCATTCTATTTGGAAAAAAGTGATCTGGTTGTGAATTGACATGGTTAGATAGCCTTAACTTAACAAGTTAAATTACTAACAAGAATTATCCAGTACTTTGCAGGTATTCTTGAAATACTATTCACATATGAAGCTTACTTCCAGTGACCTAAAGTGTGATGCAGTGTTTGCCATTAACAATTAGCTACACTGTTCAATTCAGTTTAACATCAAAAGCACCGTCATTCATTAACTGTTTAACATGCGTACCTTTAACCTATCGTAACACCACCAGAAATATGCTAGGAACTTCTCTTCACTTATGTCAATACTGCATAAGTCATCCAAAAGGTTAATACTTAAGCAGGGCATCTAAAACATGATGCAAAATTCTGAAAATCTGAAACTTTTGAGAAAGCTGAGGAAGCAAATAAAGATGGAGTGTATTTGCACTCCAAGGCTATATAAAAGGTAGTATGCATCATTCTAGACCCAACAACTTGCTAAATGACAGAGTCCAAAACAAATTATTAAGAGCAAAGAATATATCAGCTTTGAGTCAGCTAACAAAATAGATCACATGACAAGTTCAAGTAACGGAGGGAACTGAAACTATATTATTTATTGGTGTAAATTCATGGACGTATGTGATAAATCCAAATTAAGGAGGGGAAATAAAGCAGCATAAGTTGGCTCATCTATAGTTAAAAGAAACATATCCCCACTGGTAGTTGCAAATTAGAAACTCACCCATCCAGTCGAAATCTTTCTCGGACATCAATAAGGTGAGGAGATGTGAAAACCCCAGTGTGAAAGCCGCAATTACGCAATATGGATTCTGTAAAGGTGCATGTGGATCCCTATTTAAATCTCACAGGAAAAAATAAATTTAATTAAAAATCATATATAAACATGTTCGGCACTTGTATTTCATTTCACGGATGAGCTTACACTATCAATTTATCTCAAATATAAAGGTAAAAACTCCTGGGTAACAAAGTAATAACAACCAGAATGTACAACTAAAAAAATGAAAATAAATAGATGTGCCTTCAACCCAAGTTATCCCATATTCCAAATTGTGAAACCATAAGCTTTCAAGTAGTAATGTTGCATGCTGGAGGGAAACAAAAAATGAACGATTTTTTTCATAGGAAGGTTATAGATTGGACTTGACCAGTGCTAGCTGATATTGAAAAAAAAAGTAGATGTACTTTGTGCCTAGCTGAAGTGAGAAAGAAAATGAAAGTTATAATATTTATCCTCAGACATACTTCTAGAACTAGAAACAAGAAAAACCAAAGCAAATGAGATCCTCCAAATCTAACAGTCCCACCAGGACAGCATAGTTGGAACAGCAAAATTCAAACAAGAACAGTGACCCAAAGTGTTAAAAACATTAAGGCACATGAGCTCCTCCAAAAGTAACCAAGAAGCGCATACCTTTCCTTTAGTGCCAGCCACATGAACAACCTTCATCTGTGAAATTGCTTCGTCCAAGTCCAATATCTACAGTACATGCATATCATTAGCAGCTTTTCTAAGAACACTACGTTTCTATTCCAATTGAATCGATCAAAATCATTCAGGAGACCAAAATCACCTTCAGATAATCAAAGAGCAGATCGAATCGATCTCCACTGTTGCTCTTATCAGCGCGACTGCGCTTGGTGATCAGAGACGACAAGGCGTCCATTGCTTCCTCGTATGGGGAAGCTGTACCCTTGGGCGATCCTTCAATGGCGAAAAACAGGTGAGGAGCATTTCATCGAACACCTTGCGTGCACAAAAAGCAGAGCAAGTGATCAGGCAGTGAAAAGAGTTGGTACCTTGTTCTGCCATGGATTTGGAGTGCGTGACCTGAGCTCGGTTCCTGAAAATGAGCTGGGGAAGGAGAGAGACAGAGGCGGTTGGTGAAGATGAGATTGGGATTGGGTTGAAAAGTTGATTGCTATCGAAGACGATGCACTTGGCACTGCTCGTTGGCCGGCCACTTTCGAATTTTTTATTTCTCGTTTTAGATTTTTGACCCTTCTCTTGTGTCTTTCTTCTTAGAGATGTTACTTTCAAGAAAAAAAAATGTTTTTACTAGTATATTAAAGAAAAATAAAATTACCAAAAAGTTACCCTAAATTTTACATTTCACATTAAATTCAGTCAAGAGTATTTTCAGCTAGGGGTGCCCACATTACACCCGTAACCCGACCCACCCGACAACCCACCCGA
>JAYMTP010000854.1:0-28449 GCA_036897365.1 Geranium brycei | reverse complement strand
GCCAAACCGTCAAATGGGGTATTAGGTCTGCTAAGCGAAATGACCCCAATACCCCTATTTAAACGTTTGTCTCTGTTAAGTGGGGAGACTCTCCGTTCGCGCCAGGTGTCACCATCTCCTTTCTCGCGTGTCAATCCTACGGTTGGTATAAAGTTTGGACGTTTGGACATTTTTGGCTACTTTGTATTTGATATCTACTATATATATACATATATATAGATGTCTTCCACTACAAACTTTGTGGTTTTTACAAACCGTCCAAACCAACCACGAACCAATCACAAGTGTTGCTTTGTGGATTTCTGCGTGCACGTTCTCCTAGCGCGCGACACGTGTCCAAAAGGCTGGTCCACAGTGACTTTATGGGTCGCAAAAGTTTCACCCTCAGCGCAAAATTTCAAACTGTCCAAACCCATGACAAACATGGAAATTCTGCGTGCGCGTTGTCTAAGCGTGCGACACATGTCCAGGAAGGCTGGCCCGCAGTGACTTTTGGGTCGCAAAAGTTTCACTTTCAGCGCAAAAAGTTCCAGCTGAACCCAAAAGTTCCACCTTCAGCGCAAAAGTTCAGGTGAAACTTTTGTGACCCAGAAAGTCACTGTGGGCCAACCTTTTTAGACATGTGTCGCGCGCTAGAAAAACATGCGAGCAGATTTTCACAAAATAACACTTGTAATTAGTTTGTGGTTGGTTTGGACGATTTGTAAAAACCGTCCCTATATATATATTGTACTTATTACTTTCTTTTGTGATCTCCCGTCTAAGTACACAAGTGTTTCTGAAATGAACTACCTAAAATATGTTATGTCACGAAGAACTTTGTTAAACACATGTAATGTAATATAATATAGAAGTTAGACTTAATTGATAAAGAATAAAGATAAGTAAAATAATCTTTCAATTATCAAAATTGACCCATTTTTTATTTCAAAATTTTCAATCTTATAAATCTCAATCATTATATTTAGTAATCGATTAAGGTTGTTGGAGAGTTGTTATATAAATGCATATGAAATATCAACGAGGTGTGGGGTTCAACTTATCTACAACTGGAGATCCATTAAAAACAAAAGGCAACTACTTTTCGTATATCATTACATTTTTAATTTGCTCTTCATTTTCTCATCATTTGGTTTGGTTGCTATCACTACACTACATTTTAATTGGAGGCTTCAATTCAAATATACCTTGTCTTTTTATTCGTTATTCTTTTCCCCTAATTGTAGAATTTGTTTTCTTACATATTACAATGGTTGATACTTAAGTTGACCCGTAATGACATAAAACATTTACAAGTTAATTGTGCAATACACGAATTGTGTATGATTCAAGGTGAAAGATGTATAAATATATTATTTTATTTATTTTGTTCTGTGTTCTAAAGAGGATTAGACATTAATTTATCCGATATAACTCATGAATAGTAATTAAATTAGTCAGAAATTAATAACATATTAATCAAACTATATTAGAAATTTTCATAATACTAATGTTTAATTAAGTGTTTAAGTTTTCTTTGTTAAATTTTGTGCATTTAATTTTCTTTATCTTAATTATGATGTAGGCTGCTCAAGGCAAAAAAAATGGATTTTCCACTTGGAATTTTCTTTATTTTGACCAAGAAAGTTGGACAAATCAACGAATGGCCACATCTTTCCTACATAAATCAACAATAGGCCCCAACCTAAGAGTCTGGTGGGTCTTATTTGTCTACTATTTAATGAATAATGGAAATAATACATAAAATTATAGATGATCAATTAGCTAGTTAGCACCCAAAATTCAATATTTTGATATGAGAAAAAAGAAGTTTGTATGGCTGGAGTAGCAAGAGCAATCCATTGATAACAAGTTTTCGTGTGATAATGATAAAATGAAGGAAGAGGAGTTTCAATTGGCAACCACTTGAATCCAACATTAATTACATTACGGGTCAATTACTCACCAAATCCCACTCCCCTCCTTTTCATTCTATTTCTTGCATGTGAAGTTTCATGAACATTTCCATTAAAAAAAAGTACACATGTTTAACATGACTCGTTGATGTTATTGAGTATTGTGTTTTTATCAGCAAAAACTTTAGACCAGAACTACAAGACAAGCCTGCAAACTAAATATAAGAAATGACTATCCAGATAAAAACTCGAATTTATAATCCCAACCCAACTAATTCAAATTGATGAGTGCATTAGCGCTGGTATGATCACATCTAATTTTTGATATTAAATATATAAATTTTCATTTTTAATATGTTGTCATTGTTAAATGTGACTTACTTAAATATTTAATTGAAAAAAAATAATATCTTATAAAAATTCTTGTAAACCGTAATGAAATGTATTAAACGAGTTTAAAAGAGTTTTGATAAAATATGTATCATATGAAAGAAATAAACAAACTCAACTAATAATACTGACATTTAATTGTAGAGTCAGACTCGATATATATGACTCATTTTATGTGGTATCAAGCCGGTTGATTTGCGCATGTGCTAGCCTTCTCGTGGCCCCGCTCTTAGTATTGGTTTGTAGCATATATTCTTCATGCATATTGAAAATCTCAATTGCTTTCAAATGAGGAATCATAAAGTACTCATTGGTGAGGGCGAAGGAGTCATTAGATGTAGTTCTCCAGAAGGGAATACATTTTGTGAAAGACGATGACGAGTGCAGTGTAAAGTCATAGTTTGCAAAATCATTAATGCGGAATGTATTTATAAAATATTAATTTGGTAGGATTTGTTTTCAAACTATTTAGTTGGTAGCAGTGTTATGGATATCTTCGATACCGGTTTGAAATTTAAGTTATTAAACAACGACAAAAAGTCAAATCTCATTCACTCATCTTTTTTCAGTTTCACGTTTGAATTTTGAGATTATTGACAAGTTTTATATTAAAAATGATTAAATATCATTAATTTGTCCTTAATAAATAACAAATATGAGTATATATATTTAATTAATTAATATTACAAAACGCGTTTTGTCGCGATCTTCGCGCGATCTCCCTGAGTTTGTCAGATCTCCTTTCTTGTAAGCTGGCCGATATATCTCCGTGACCCGAGTTCTATAACCTTGGTGGTAATATTAATTTGATTTAAAACCTCAAATTTTAAAATGGTTCAAAAATTCAATTGTTGAAGAACCGATAAAAATAAATAAAAATATTTATGATCCCTAGATGGAGAGAGCAGTAAAGGAGGCGTGCGCTGAAAAAGCAGCCAAACACATCAATGTACCAGACCAGACCACCCTTTTTGTACGTTACCCACTAAAATATCAAATATTCGCTGTTCTCTATTCACTGTTACGACACGTGTTGCTTTCTCCTCGGCTCTACGTTTAGCGGGAATCACAATCCCCTTAAATCTGCCACAATTTCGGCCCCAACCTCAACTCCCTTCTTTTTTTATTTTATAAATTAATTAATATATATAACCATTATTATTATTTTTTATATTTTAAGTTTGTCATTTCCATGACGAACACAAGTGATTGTTTTTACATGAATCAATCACTCTTCTAGAACAAATTAGTTTCGCAAAGAAATGTGGAGTTACGTATGCATAATCAAACAATTTATACTATATATAAACGGTTCACTTTAATTTATTTAAATTAAATAACTAATAGTTCAAATATAAAATATAGTTAGTTAATATTTAACCTTCCTTCCTAAAGTGACCTCGTCATGTAGTTGACATTTTCAAATCATTATTATGTCATATCTAAACGAATTTAAATACTTCATCAACAAGTTTTTACATAACTATTTGTTCTCTAACACTAATTCACTATCAATCCATCACTCATTAAATCAACAAATAATTTTTTATTTAGTTGGTCACATTATTATTTGAAAAGTATTGTTGTGATTTCGAAGAAACACGTTTTTTCATAGTTCACCGAATTGTATACCTTAAATAAAGATGTTTGGAGAATGGAAATTAATTATTAGTTGATGGGCTCGTATTAATATAATAAAATAATAATTGAGATGTGTTTTTATACGGACAAAATTATTATCTTACCATTATTGAAAGTGGATATTCTGCTACTGCTATGCCACTTACTTGAGCAGAGAATAAAGGTGTAAAAAATAAAATGAATTAATTACTGTGTCCAAAAAAACAGAAACAGTAAAGGAATAAATAAGAGATAAGGCAAAAGAAAGGAAGATGGTGTCTGTGTAGAGTGGGGACTGAAGTGATAGTGATGCTCAGTACTAGCATGCTCTCTCTGTCTATTTTGGACTCTTGGAGCCTAAATCACTGTGGCATAAAATACTGATGATTCCTCTGCAACCTTTTCAAAAATATGTCATTGTAATTGAGTTCAATTGGTTTAGAATTATCAGCTTGATTGAATTCAAGTATTTTGTTCATTAAGTCATGCCGAGAGAGTATTTTAAAGACTAATTCAAAGTTAATAAAAGAATAAATCATATTAAATAATTAATAAAAGAATTATAGGAAACTAATCAAGAGCTAATTGGACAAGTAGAAAATTTATAAAATATTAAATCTGATTCATTGAACAAATTTAAAATAATTTAACTTGAATTTATTATAATGTACGATAAAATTTATATATGGTTGAAGATTTGTAGAACACTAAATCTAACAATCATATTGACCCGTAAATTTGTTAAATGCTAGTTGAATTCACTTAACAAACCATACCAAAGCATACTATTTTGTGAATATGTTGAATACGAGTTCAACTTGCTTGCCTCAAACGTAAATAATATTCATAACAGTTCGAGAATGTTTAAATGATCATTATAAAGGATGGAGTTTGTAACCACTTTTTACGCTTTGAAAGACATTTGAAAAATGGGTCTAATTTGGTCGCGACTTGAGGATGGTTATAGTTCATCTTGCTTTATTATAACTTATCTACTGTCGGTATTGATAAATATTTAACCGTACTATCATTTTGTGAGGGATGTCCTATTTTTTCTTAATGATAAAAATACTCTTCAAAATAAAATAAAAGATTTTGTTGATCAACATCCCTCATTACCAACGATTCATCCATTTCAATAGACATTCTCGTCCTCTCTGCAATGACTTTCGTCGGTGACACCATCGAGTGTCTCACCAGATTTGGACCAAGGTCGACACATGCGATGCAAATCAGGTGTAGAGGAGCATTGGTAACGTTAATATGTTGTAGAGGAGCACTAAGAGGAATAAGCCGATTTTGCCACGCTATTGTCTTCTTCTCACTGATTGAATGGTGACGATGGTTTTAGGAGCCACCTACATTTACAATTTCACCATTGTCATGTCATCCTCGTCGATTATAGTTTTTATTGGTTGATCGATCGATGTGGTAGTTAACTCCTATCGCCTCATGGTGTTGCTGTTAATAATAGCAAAACCAGTCATGAAGAGCTCGGTCGATCAACATTATATAAGGCATGAAACAACTTACATCAACAATGATTTTTATTTTTTAAATGTTAGATATTTTGATACTTTCTTAAGAATGACTCACTAAATATTTCCCGATGAAGAATATAAATTAGATCTAATTGACAAGCTTAACCCGTAAATAAAGTTATTTAAGAATGTCACAATACTTTTGTAAATATCATATAATTAGTTATGCACGTATAATATCCATTACAATGGGGAATAGCTGAATTGTCATGGACTATTTCAACTCGTGTGAGGCTAGACATTCAAATATTAGTAAATGCATGTTTAGATAAATGAAATACTATATTTGTAATAAATATATGAATATTCATAAATATGCAAATATAAAGGGTTACAGCTTAATTTACAAAAATCATCTACTCACTGTAAAGAATTGGTCAGTGGTGGCGGTAGAGTCCGATTGTAGATCACATTGAGTGCAGGAAGAAGTTCATGAACAACTTTGGGCTTTGGAGGCATATTTAGATACCGTTGATGTATCATGTCCATGAGACCGACATTTCTATTTTTTTTGCTCGTCATTCTTGTAATTCAGTGGCTCACGAACTAGACATGTTTGCTTTAACTAACAATTGATGAGATCATGATGCGGGGTCTGTCCCACTATTTGTTTATTTGACTTTCAGATGCCAGATTAGTTGACTAATAATATACTCATTTTCCTTACGACAAATTAACTGGTCAACGGTCATAATCCTCGTAGTATGAATGAAGTGACATGAATATAAATTCATATAATGTAGTTGCATGATGGCTTAGATCTGGAAATTTCTTTTGCCCCGGGATAAAAGACAGCAAGTGATTTGGCTAAGGAAATAAATTAAAGTATTTTAAATTTGGAGTTGAAATGAATAAATAAAAAAGAAATGACATAGTAAAAGTGAATACAGAATAACCATGGTTAAGCAAAGAAGAATAGTAATTGCTTGCCGGGGTGTTGGTGTTGGTGTTGGAGTTAATTACTACATTAGTTTGTGCTATTTCCAAGAACAGTAGCAATAGAGAGAGAGAGAGAGAGGTGTGAACCTGAAAAGGAGCATTCATTGGGAAGGAGAAAGAAATGGTAAAAAGAGAAAGAAATGTCTGGAAATTGTAGGGGGAGATAGGGGCAAACCTTCACCATTCTGTCTCTCTGTTTCCTCCTTTTCTCTTCCCTCCCACTTTTCCGGCCGCCGGACCTCCGATTCTCTCTTCTCCGGGCGATCTCAGTTCCTTTCTGTTTGGAAAAAGCGAGCTTGATTCGTGCTTTGTCGCCGCCGGGATGGAGTATTGAGAGATCTCCGGGAAAATAGAAGAAATGAAGATTCCGGCGACGGTAGCAAGCGAAGGTAACAACATCATATCTATGCGTTTCTGGTTCATGAGATTTGTGTGTGGTGAGAGAGAGGTGACACATGGCGTGGGTTTGGTGTAGGTGTAGCTGCAGAGAAGAAGAGCATAAACCAGGAGCTATGGCAAGCTTGCGCCGGACCGCTCGCCAACCTGCCGCCTCCGGGGACTCACGTCGTCTACTTCCCTCAAGGTCACAGCGAGCAGGTTGCTAATTTCTTCTTCTTCTCATGCCCTGTGCTTGATTTGTATGTATTTTTATCTTACCATCTTGTATTGGGTTTGGACCAAATCACTGTAATGCCTTCAGGTTGCTGCATCTATGAAGAAGGATGTTGATTCTCGAGTCCCAAGCTACCCGAATCTTCCCTCCAAGCTGCTATGTCTACTTCACAATGTCACCTTGCACGTATGATGATCACTATCACTATTTTTTCCTAGATTGGGGGATGTGCTTTAATCAATTTGACTAATTGTTCATCCATGCCGTGTTTCGTTTCATAGGCCGACCCGGAAACGGATGAGGTTTATGCTCAAATGACCCTTCAACCTGTCTCTTCTGTAAGCGTTGCTTGCTACCTTACTACAGTTTGTAGGAATTTTGATCCTAAGTGGATGCTAGAAGAATGTGTGAACTGAATTGGTTGCATAAGTTGTGTGTATGTCTCCATATTTGCGTGCAGTATGACAAGGATGCATTGCTGAGATCTGATCTTGCTCTCAAGTCGAATAAACCACAAACGGAGTTTTTCTGTAAGACATTGACTGCTAGTGATACCAGTACTCATGGAGGTTTCTCTGTTCCCCGCCGAGCAGCCGAGAAGATTTTCCCTCCTCTTGTAAGCATATATATATATATATATATAATTTTTACTCCAATGGTTTCTTGTGTTGTTTTCAATTTGTAATTTTGCTACTGTTCTATTTGTAGGATTTCTCTACGCAACCACCTGCCCAAGAAATTGTTGCCAGGGACTTGCATGATAATGTATGGACATTCCGTCATATCTACCGAGGTATGCTAAATCTATCATCTCGAGGCATATTATGCTAGCAATCTGGTTGGTCAATACTGCATCATCTAATCTAGACTAGTATAGTCATTTGTTGATTCACATTTTGTACGCTGCTTTGTCCCTCTAACATGTATTTGATTCGAACTCGTGGTTTTTTACCCAGGGCAACCAAAACGCCACTTACTAACAACAGGCTGGAGCCTGTTTGTCAGTGGGAAGAGGCTTTTTGCTGGGGACTCGGTTCTCTTTATTAGGTAATAAATTAACGATCTTGAAGAGCAATTCCAAGTTAGGGTGTCAAACTGAGCCGTTCTTTTTGTGCAGAGATGAAAAACAGCAGCTTCTATTGGGCATTAGGCGGGCCAACAGGCAACCCACAAATTTATCATCATCGGTATTATCAAGTGATAGCATGCATATTGGCATCCTAGCTGCGGCAGCTCATGCAGCTGCGAACAACAGTCCATTCACCGTGTTTTATAATCCAAGGTCAACAATTGCTTCTATAATACAATTTATTTGTCCTGATATAGTAAGATTTTTCCTGACATATGTTGTATGCAGGGCTAGTCCATCAGAATTTGTTATCCCGCTGGCCAAGTATTATAAGGCAGCATATGGCAGCCAATTAGCACTTGGAATGCGCTTCCGGATGATGTTTGAAACTGAAGACTCAGGAACAAGAAGGTAGTTGTATGCAACTTTTACTTCTAAGGAACACAAACCTGTCACGAGCCTCTTAGAAGAGAACTGCATGTAACATGGAAATGGAATTTGATGTCTTTGTTAAAAACATTGTCGAGGATTGGATAAATAACATAGCCTAGGACTAAATTTTTTAGTTTCTAACCGTAACTTCAAAATGATGATTTGTAAAGAGGGAAATTACATTGTATTGTCATTAGTTTAGTTAAGAAGATAATGAGAGAGATTCCCAAACTTCAAGTGCTTTGTGATTAAAAAGAGTTCATTTTGTACTTGCTGTAGGTATATGGGTACGATTACGGGTATCAATGATTTGGATCCTGTAAGATGGAAGAATTCACAATGGCGAAATTTGCAGGTGTAGAACGTGTCTCCTTTTATGTTTCTAGTTCATTTGAGCTTTTTTTCTCTTTGGTAATCTAATTACTGATGTGATTGTGCCACATTCTCTACTAATTAGGTTGGTTGGGATGAATCAACTGCTGGCGAAAGGCGAAATCGAGTCTCAATCTGGGAAATTGAACCTGTCACTGCTCCATTTTTCATCTGCCCTCCTCCTTTTTTCAGATCTAAGCGACCAAGACAGCCTGGAATGCCGGGTATTCATACAGTATTGCAACTATAATTCATTGTCTACCTTTTTTGTTTTTTTTTGGATTCATTTGACAGTTTTTTCTGCTTGATGAAAAAAATAGATTATAGTTCGTCCCTTAGATGTTCCTTTCGAAAGTTTCTGTCATGCGTCTCTAAAGAAGATGAGCTGATGATTGAAATCTTCAATGCCCTTCTTCTGACTCTTTTCCCGATATGGTTTAATTGTCAAACAAAACTGAATGCAAAATGATTTTGTCTATGAAGATGTTGAGCTATGTTAAGAACATGTCTGACTTATGTTTCTTGTGATCTTCTTGCAGATGATGAACCGTCTGATTTTGACAACCTTTTCAAGAGGACAATGCCTTGGCTTGGTGATGATACCTTCATGAAGGATCCTCAAGCTATCCCCGGCCTAAGTTTAGTTCAGTGGATGAACATGCAACAAAACTCATCCCTTGCTAACTCTAACTCAGTACAGCCAAATTACATGCAGAACCTTGGTGGAGCAGATCTTTCCCGTCAGTTGGGCTTGTCAGCGCCTCAGCCAAACAACTTACAGTTCAATGCCCAGAGGCTTCCTCAGCAACCACAACAGTTTGATCAGCTCCCGAAGTTAGAATCGGCATTGACCCCATCAAGCACCACTTTACAGTCACAGCAACAGTTGGGGGATGTTACTCAACAATCCCGGCAAAATATGATAAACCAAAATTTACAGACGAATCAAGTTCAGACACAAATTCTTCAGCCGCACACTCAAGGGCAAACCAACAACATTCTTCAGCAATGTTCTGCATCAGCTTCTACTCAAAGTCATCAGATTCAGAGAAACCTACCTCAAAACCTGCAGGAACAAACACAAATTATGAGCCAGAACCAACCACAATCCCTCATGCAGTTTCAGATGTCAGATCTAGCAAACCAACAGTTCCATATGTCTGATAATCAACTTCAGCTTCAACTGTTACAGAAGCTTCAACAACAACAGTCCATTTTGACTCAGCAATCTTCTCTACAACAGGCTGCTCAATTTATCCAACTCCAAGATCAGCAGAAGCAGTTGTTAGATGTATCGCAGGGTTTCTCTAGATCCATACAACCCAACCAAACACTGGATATACCTCAATCAGCCCATACTTTGCTGCCTCAATCAAATGATGCCCCTCAGCAAATGGCAAAGAACAGCAGCCAAACAAATGCTCGGTTCCCTAATGCTCATCAACAGACAAAAATTCAGACACGGGATACACTGCCTGAAATGGCTGGGCATATAGGACTCCCCCCAACTCCAACAACCAATCATGCATTGCCACCTGTCAACAACATTTTGACTGGAGCTGCAGGGGCAGGCCAGTCTGGTGTTACTGATGATATTCCATCTTGTTCAAATTCACCTTCATCAAACAACTGTCTAAGTGCAGTTCAACCTATTATAAGCAATCGGGCTCAACGTAGCGCAGCAACCAGAGAGGACATGGCTCAGTCTGGTTCCACATTTTTGAGTCCAAGTGCTTTAGAGACCATTCCCTCTAATGTTAGTTTGGTGAAAGATTTGCACAAGTCTGATGTTAAGCCTTCAGTTAACATCTCCAAGAGTCACAACCAAGGACATTTTACTCCGCAGACATATCTGAATGGAGGTGCTGCCCAGCCGGATTACTTGGACACGTCATCTTCAACTTCAGTCTGCATTTCTCAAAATGATGTCCATTTACAGCAGAGCAGTAAACTTTTATCCTACCATCCACAATCTATGTTGTTCAGAGAGACGAGTCACGATGGGGAAGTTCAAGTGGATCACAGGAACAATAATGCATATGGGACTCACATTGACGACCAGTCGGGGGTATCCTTGAATCCCGACTCCTTGTTGACAAAGGGCATGGTAGGCTTTGGCAAAGATTTTTCAAATAATCTCTCTTCTGGAGGCATGCTCACCAACTATGAGAACTCCAAAGATGCTCAACAGGATCTTACATGTACAATGGTTTCCCAGTCGTTTGGAGTTCCGGATATGACATTCGGTGGCATTGACCCCACAATAGACGATGGAAGCTTCATGAACAAGTGGGCCACGCAGCCACAGTTTCAGCGAATGAGAACATATACCAAGGTTTGATATTCATAGAGATAGAGATACACAACTATAACTAGTGAATTATTTGTAGTGGTTTTCTTTCTAGGATAAGGTTCTGACTTAGTAAATGAATCCTTGAAGGTGTACAAACGTGGGGCTGTTGGCAGATCCATTGATATCACCCGTTATTCAGGTTATGACGAGCTTAAACAAGATCTGGCTCGGAGGTTTGGGATAGAAGGGCAGCTGGAAGAGCAGCAGAGGGTAGGATGGAAACTTGTATACGTTGATCATGAGAATGATGTTTTGCTTGTAGGAGACGATCCTTGGGAGTAAGTCTTCAATTTAATTTTATTCTTTTCATGAGTAATAACCTGAAGTGTAACCAGCAATCTCATATTTATTAATGCAAGCGTAACTAGGCGTCCTTGTCTTATACTGTTTGGTTTTGGCATATTACAGGGAGTTTGTCAGTTGTGTTCGGTGCATCAAGATCCTATCCCCTCAGGAGGTTCAGCAAATGAGCCTGGATGGAGATTTTGGAAACAGTGTGCTGCCAAATCAAGCCTGTAGCAGTTCAGATGGCGGGAATGCTTAGAAGAGTTGAATACATTGCTAAGCTTTGTTCCTTTTGCGCCGATCAACTCACGCCAACCTGACTTATATGGAGGAACCTGTGTTCATAGTCTCTACAGCAATCCATAGCTTGTTAATGTCTGTTGACCCGAGCAAGGATACACCCATTGACCTCTGCCAAGGCGCAGGATTTTTGAAGAGTTAGATCTTCGCCAAACTTTTGACAGAACTCTGGAAACTTTAAATGCTCCAGTCAAGGTAAAAGGGCTATGGATGTCATATATAAGGTGAGGTGTATTTGAAGTGTAGGTTTGATATGTCTTAAAACCAATAGTCAATATGTTATAACTTGGAAGGCATCTTATTTGTAATTTTTAACAGTTATATTTATCATAGATGTTCTGCAGAAAGCAAAAGGGTTAGAAACTAGTGTTGTATGGCTTAGTTTTTTGTTGTGTAAATGTTTAGGCCTCATTGTAATTGCTTGTATGCACTTTCTGTGATGTTGGGGAGAATGGGAAGCACCTATCAATCACGATTCTACGATCAAATGATCCATTTGTGAGTTTTAGGATTTACATTACCATTACTCAACTCGCCTCACATTGTTGGTCCACTTGACTCCATCTATCATTACTTCAAATATCAACTTCCTTACTTGATCCCATGAAATATGTATAACCAGTTTTGTTCAAGGAGAATCAAAACTTATGACACTCATATTGAACACTACTCTAACCCAAAATATAGTAGTAATATAATATACATCAATTCTTCATATTTAAATTTCAACCGATATGATACTGCGCCGATGTTGTCAAAGTCGCTAAACGTTAGTCAGTCTAACAGAACATACATGGAACTAATTGTGGATTAATCAAATTTGTATTTTTTTATATTTTAAATTATTATTAAATAAATTAATGCACATATGATGAAAATATGAATTATATTGTATAAAAATAAATATTTAAGATATACATATGTAAATATTTTAAATTGTTACATTTATATAAGGTTGTGAAACTCGGTGAGCCGGCAAATGGTAAGAACTCGGAATACGGGGAGAACTCGGCAAAACTCATATTATATTATATATATAATTATTTTTAATCTAAAACTTGTCAATAATCATCATTTTCCCTTGCTAATTAACACAAATTAAGTCATGTCAAATTAGGAACGTCCCAGAGGCGAATAGATATAATTGTAATCATCTTGACAGTTTCATTGAATCTGATTTTGTTTTGTTTTTAAGTGAAATAAGAGGTAAGAGAAATGTAAATTTAGTATTCAGTTATGTCATTGTAGATTACTATTATACTCTTATGGGTGTCAGTGTATTTATTATATTAATAAAATAATAAAAATTAGATAACCATTGATCTAATGACATCCCATGGTTAGATTTGGTTCTTAAATTTGTAATGGTATATGAATTTTTCATAGATTTCTATCATACTTTTTGATATATTTTGATCTAGTTTTATCTTTGTCCTTCATGTTAGGCTTATTTTAAATGTAATGGGTTTACTTTATTGAGTTTTTAAATATTGTTGAGAATATTTTAGCCCAAGCCTTCAGCTAGAAGCTTTTTTTTGAAGCCCAGATACTTCATTCAAGTGAGCTGGGCAGAACAATTTTCTCAACCCTATCCTCTTTCTCTTGCCCCCTCTCTTCTTCTCTATTCTGCTATAACCATAACCCTCCATCTCCTTTATCTTATTCTCTACTTCATATGGATCGTATCAGAGAAAGAACATACCTTTGATCCTTGAATTGAACTTGGGATAGACGAACATACCCATGAAGTCTGAAATAGAGGCTAGAAGTCCAAAATGGAGCGATTTTTGTTTATGCGTCCGAATTGACTCTGGCTGAACCAGATTTGACCGATGTAGACTGAGTTTGGGCTTCTCGTCTCAGGGAGGTCAAAAATCCCAAGTTTGTAACACTGATTTAAATACTTAGAATATAAATATATCAATAAAAATACAAATTAGTTTAGTTTTAAATAATTTTTTATTGAAGGATTAGAGCATGATTTGGGATAGTTTAATCATATTTGTATTATAAGTTGTAGGATCAATGCATGATTTGGGAATATAGTTTTTGATAATTACAATATTGTTTGAGGGATACTCGGTAAAACTTATACCTTAAATTACATAAGAAAACTCATTTTTTTATATTTAAAATAAATAAAAATTCAGCATACTCGAGCTGACTTGTCCGACACAGCCGCGGACAACTTGACCTGACTAATCAACGAAAAAATGGTCCACTGATTTAACCTGACCGATTTGACAAAATTGGATTGGTACAGTAGAAATGGTCGCCTAGTCGGCCAACTAGCGAACAAGCGTGTTGTTTTAAGGATAATCAAATCCATTGTGATTGAAACATATGTAGCCCACGGGGAGTCATGGGTATAAACATTCTCTATTTCAATGCAAATCAAAGTTAAAAGAAGAGCACTATAGCAGAAAAGATAAAACACTGGTTTATGTTTAGAAAAGACTGAATTACAATCCAATCCAATAGACGAGAGAATCTGAACAAATCAACCTTCTGTTACGTGCTCATTGGCTCAGGGCTGGATGATGCCAATATGTCTAGAAGTGAATTTTGTGGCACAAGTTCCTCATGCCACAGTGGGAGGGTGTCACCTGGGTAGAAGTTTCGCGTCACTCCCTCTGAATTTATCTGCAAAACAAACAAACAGCAACATCATGGTTATGCAACTTCAACACAACTGCTTAATCATTTTCAACACACTGTTTGTTTATCACATAAAATCCTAACCGACGATAGGGAAACACCTTACTGCAAATCAGCTCTCTGGAAATATTGCCTATTGGAATTTTTGGACCTCTATTCAATTGAATTATATTTTTCCGAAATACTTATCATGCCATATAACATTTCACTATCTGCTACAAATGTTATAGTAATTCTATCACAAAATGAAGTTGAATTCAAAGGTTTACAGCAAAAATGTTGTCATTTACATGAGATAACCAATTTACAAGTCTATACTTTGTTACTGTTTGTAGCTTTGCTAAAGGCAAAGTTTCTATCCTAAAATATAGGGTGTTTATAGAGTTAATACCCTTACAGCGCAATGTTACCCACTTCAAATATTATTTTCCCTGAATATCTCCAATTCCAAACAAAAATACTTTTCAGAAGCAAAACTAGGAAATTAGGCATATAAAATATTTCAATCCTACATTTTTATATATCAATTATAAACATTTCATTTGTAAAATGACAATGTAGCAGGGATTATGTTCGGATGTAGAAAATTGCTATTAGAGAGGTTGCAGTATGAGAATCTACGAAAATGAACAGAACTTACGATGACAGTTCGAACAACACCACCACTAGCACCGTCTCGAGCAATAGCAAGTGAGACTGCTTTCACCACTAATTGCTGCAGTTGAATAACTAAAAATTGTAATAGGTTCCAAAATATCGTTTTATGGCGCGTTCACAAGACGCAATGAATTCAAAGGTAGATATGTGACATGGAGACAACTCATACTGAGGCAGCTTTCAATATCTACTGCAGAATACATACCTCAGACTCTTCTTTGGTCATTCCTTCTTTCCATGCTTGGTCAAAGAAACCATACAAGTAAGACGAGCCAGATCCTGTAATCATAAAAGAACCTAGTTTAAGAACAATATGTCTCTAGGTTATGGCAATAAAACATGAGTTGCAATTAAATTTTGTAGCAGAATACTTCAAATGAACTATTACAAATTTGAAATATTGATCTGATAAAAAAAAAGGATAGAATAATTCACCGCCAATCGCAAAAGGCTGCTCTACAACTGTCCCACCGAGAGGTATTCCATATATTTTACCTCCCTCATATTTGTCCCATCCACCTACAATTAATCCAGTTTGTAGCATGTTCTGCAAAATTCAAACAGTTAACCATTATAGTTCAAAAGATCATACTAAATATTTGACGAGGATCGTGTGAAGGAGAAAGAAGCTACCAGAAAATATGCTCACAAACTATAACAGGGACATTTGGGAGGATGAGACCCAACTTGTTTCAACTGTCCTCCCAGAACTAATGTATCATAAGTTTGCCTTTTAGTGTTGGAGCGATAACAGAATCACCCCAACACGAGGCATGACAAACCGAATTTCAATTTTTAACATCTAAGGCCATCAAATCGCCAAATCTACTGAAAAATCAAACCAAATGAATATTATAACAATAGCAGGATATGAAAGGATATAGGAACGAGGGGAAAGACATTGTAACTTTTAAAATTCAAGAGCACCAAGCACCCTGAGTTATTGGCAAAATACGCCGGTGACATAACAAACATTCCAAATGACCTAGAAACATCCAAATTCAGAGCCACCAAGATTTTCATGAAAAGTACAAATCAAAGGGGTATTAAAACAATGTACAAAGGAAGATAAATTCTCATAAGTAGGTAAAGCAAACTAAAGGTATAATCGAAGCAAACCTTGTTATTGTATGATAATAACCGGGCAAGGTTTGCAGCGACTTTGACAGTTGCAGGTTGCCCCAGCTGTATACTACAGAAATTATTAATTTTTGAAATTAATTTCTAGAAGAACTGGAAATTAAAAGTACATATACACATGAGACACAAAAGGATAAGACTGTAAATAGCCAGGCTGAACAAATTTAATATTTCTATGGATATAGATATATTGATTGTTGACAGCTATTATCCATCAATATTTCAGGGATAAGGTTAAAGTTCGACCCAAATCATGGCGATGCACACATAAGACCAAATTGGGGGCATTGTAACTTCACAAGCTGAACAATGTTCAACAGAGCAACAATAAACTTTTTCATGCATATGGTTACTATCCTGATGACTATACATCTCAGTGTCCCAAGCTGTCAATAACCTTGCAGTTCCATAGAACACAGATATGGAGGTAGCAGGGTCAAAAAATTCTTGCCAACTATTCAATGAGTTAGTAAGTAGAAACCTATAGCTATAGGTAAGTTTCACAACAAATTTTGTTATCTCTGACTATTGCAAAATAAATACACAAAAGAATCATCATGATCAATTTTCCTCAATACTATGATGATGGACAGACAATTTTGAACCTGGATATCACCACCCAGCAAATTAGCACACTTGAGTGATGTTATCTGTATTTACTTATTTTTTGCTATGTCATCTCTTATTAGAATGCTAGTTGTATAACATTCGAAGTTTCCTCTAATTTATAAAGAACATATCTGACCAATAAGCATAACTGATATCTAGTCGTTGGATCTCATTTTACTGTTTGGTATACAAATTATACCTAAAAAGTAGACAAGAGGAGCATTCACGTAATTTAAGAAGACATGCAGGCTACAAAGAGAAATAAATAAGTAATCAGAAGTGGGAATTGAGAAGCATTAAATTCACTTACGTGTGTTGATGGAGGAAGTAACGCACATAATCTGACACAATTTGAGAATCAGCAGCCTACAACAACAAGACTAATAATTAAAGAAAAAAAAGGACAAGTGCGGCCCTTTCAAGCAAATGAGATAGTAAGAAGCAGGTTACCGATCCAGAACGACACAAGTAGACGTTATCTGTCAGTTGAGTAATTTTATCAGATGCCCGATTCGCAACATAGACTCCTACAACACCACAAAAGGAGAGCATCGTTTTAGAACAATACTGTAAATTACAACAAAAAACTGCAAAATTAATAACCATCTGAACAAAGTTAAATAAGATCCAAAATCTCATCTATATTTGGCTTCTCCTCAATACTTGTAGAAATGAACAAGATCATACAAATGTAATTTGAAACCGTTCATTGTTGGGAGTAAGATCAGCTAATTAGCAACTAAATTAGTGCCATTCTCTGATTCAGCTCAACCTATAGAAACGCTCCAATGATATTGAAATTTCACATGACCTAAATTAGGAAAGAACATACTATTCCAAACATCATCCCGTTCAATTTCCTTTCACCAAAACCCATAACTACAAAATGTCACCGTCCGGAGTCCGAGAAAACACAGAACTAAGCACAAAACATTATATCACTATAAAAGCTGGTTTCTCTCACTTGCACTCATTTTCTCCAGAAACAATCAGAGGTTAAGAGATCTACTGATACAGATACAGAAGAATTTACCAGTGCTTGTGCGGGAATCGGCGCCGAGAACGACTCCACCGTTGTAGGTGACGCCGATAATGGTGGTCCCCATGGAATGCGGTGCATTGTAGCTGTTTTCAATGGAGCGATCCATGGCACAAAATTCTGGAAAATCCACAAACCCTAGAGCGAAGAAGAAGCAAAGCTGAGAGAGAAACGAAGAGGATGGGAAATCAGAGAAGACGATCGTCTATTCGGGCTCAATGATTCCAGGCCTAATGAGTATGGGCTTCAAAGCCCATTCAGTGTGCAACGAAACGACATCGTATTATTCTTCTCTCTTAATCACGAACCCGCCATCCTTACCATTAGGGTTTTATGAACTTTTTTTCTTCTAAAATTTCAAATTTCTGTACGCGAGCTTCAACGTTTATCATCTCATTCCGGCCATTGGAGGTACGCGTTCGAGCTCCACACACGCATATTGTGCATGTATATGCTAAGTTCGTTTTCTAGGGAGCATGATCAGGCTTAAGCTTCTAAAGTTTAGATTTTGCTTTGTTCTGTGTATTTATTGTTTATTGGCGTTTTATTTATGAGAATGCTTAATGCTTTCTCCATTTTATTGCAATAAAACAGATGGTTTGTGCTAGTTGTATTGGGATTTGTATTCAGTTTGAATTTGAATTTTGAGTTTTTTTTTCTTTGCTGATATGATTATATGGTGGGCAGCATTAGATTTTTTGGAGTGGAACTTCCAATTGAGACAGATAATGGACGACCCTCAATCCCTTGGGAAGAGAAAAGAACCAGAAGATTTGCAGGGGACAGAGACTCCCAAGCAAGAAGACACTGCCGTGAAGAGGCATAATTTGGAGACCCCCAAGGAAAAGCAAGAGGAACCCACCTTGAAGCGCCGGGCTCTGACCCGGACCTGTGTGCATGAGGTTGCAGTGCCAAGTGGTTACAGCTCAACTAATGATGAAGCGGTCTATGGTACCCTCTCTAACCCCGAGTACTCTGGGAAGATGGCCAAAAGCTATCCATTTAAACTTGACCCGTTTCAGCAAGTCTCGGTGGCTTGCTTGGAAAGAAACGAGTCAGTGTTGGTCTCAGCACATACATCAGCGGGGAAAACTGTTGTTGCTGAGTATGCAATTGCAATGGGTTTTAGAGATAAGCAGAGGGTTATATATACGTCCCCTTTGAAAGCCTTGAGCAACCAGAAGTATAGAGAGCTAAGTCACGAGTTCCAAGATGTTGGGTTGATGACGGGTGATGTTACTCTATCACCTAATGCTAGTTGTTTGGTCATGACTACAGAAATTCTCAGGGGAATGCTTTACAGGGGATCTGAGGTTTTGAAGGAAGTTGCTTGGGTTATCTTTGATGAAATCCATTACATGAAGGATCGTGAAAGGGGGGTTGTTTGGGAAGAGAGTATAATTTTCTTGCCACCAGCTATCAAAATGGTTTTCCTTTCAGCAACAATGTCCAATGCCACTGAGTTTGCAGAGTGGATTTGTAATATCCACAAACAGCCATGCCATGTGGTGTATACAGATTTCCGACCTACTCCCCTGCAGCATTATGTTTTTCCTGTGGGTGGCAGTGGCTTGTACCTTGTAGTTGATGAGAATGAGCAGTTCAGGGAGGATAATTTTGTGAAGCTGCACGATACTTTTTCAAAGCAGAAATTGGGTGACGGGAATAGAAACTCAAGTGGAAAAGGAAGTGGGAGAGTTGCAAAAGGAGGGAACGCGTCTGGAGGCTCTGATATTTACAAAATTGTAAAGGTCAGATGTCTGTTTTTAGCATTCATTCTCAAATCTCAATTGCAGTAATGCTTATATCAAATTATGGCGATGGGTGTTTCAAACCTTTTTTATGGGAAGTGGGTGCTCATGGGGTTCTAAATTACTTTTCTTGTATTTTGCAATCAATTCACTCCATTTTAAAAATGTTCCAACTCTGATGCATGAACACTTCATTCATAGGCTGAGGATTGGGGATAATGCATACTGGAGATGCCAAAATGACGTATTGAGTTTTTACTTTAATATATCTGTAAAATACAGCAGCCATTACGCCAAAATACCCTGATTATATGGATACATTATACAACTCTGTAACTTCCTTTCCTGTTCTTTTATTTTCCTACAATTTATAAACACTAATATGAAGGCATATATTTTGCCACTTTCTTTCTTATTTTAGTTTCCTACAATTTAAGTACACTAATACAAACCTAAAACCTTGACAAAATATTGACCACATACATATGATCGAGACAAGACACCTTTACAATTCAAACTTTCTCATGGAATTGGATGAGTTCTATGTTTGTTAGATATGGAGCTCTTTTGTAGATGTTCTTGTGATGTTAATAAGATTGTTATTCTTGTACACAATAATACTTCTAATTTTTGTTTAATGAGTATGGTTGTGAACTTGCAATGTAACAGTTTGTATTTGTCTCACATAAAATGAATGTGGATTATTTGTCCACTTGATAAGCATCTTGGGAGCTCCACACCTATAAGGTGAGCTATTAGGTGGATTGGGCTTTAAAAAATATACTCCATTTTAATGAATGCACATTGATTCGTAGGGTACTTTTCTTTTTCCTTTATTGTTCTGATGGTGTTATTGATTTGTATGTCGACGTTTGTGCATGCCTGCTGTTAGAATGTAATATTTGTCTCATTTCAGATGATTATGGAACGGAAATTTCAACCGGTTATCATTTTCAGCTTCAGTAGAAGAGAATGTGAACAACATGCTATGTCCATGTCCAAGCTTGATTTTAACACTCAAGAGGAAAAGGATGATGTGGAACAAGTTTTTCGTAATGCAATACTCTGTTTGAATGAGGAAGACAGAGAATTACCTGCTATTGAGTTGATGCTGCCTCTACTTCAGCGAGGTATTGCCGTCCATCATTCTGGCCTTCTTCCTGTCATCAAGGAATTGGTAGAGCTACTATTCCAGGAAGGCCTTGTAAAGGCCCTTTTTGCTACAGAGACAGTAAGATTCTTTGCATTCTCTTCCATATCTGGGCCTCATTATTCTTTAAATCATACCCTTCATATATAAACGTACATGCACACTTGGATTTTTCTTTTAGTGTATCAACTACATGTTAGTAATTTAGTATTATGTTTTATATTAGCCTTTCTTTGTGACAGTTTGCCATGGGTTTGAACATGCCTGCAAAAACTGTGATCTTCACAGCTGTTAAGAAATGGGATGGTGATAGCCATCGTTATATAGGATCTGGTGAGTATATCCAGGTAAGCAAATCTTTTCACTTTAGAACATTATAAGTTTTTTTGTGTGTGCATGGAATTTTCTTATGTTTGACAAAATAGCCCTAGTTGGATATCGTCATGGTTATTATCTTCATTGTTGTAGATGAGTGGAAGGGCTGGACGTCGTGGAAAAGACGAGCGTGGTATTTGTATCATTATGATTGATGAGCAGGTAATTCTATGGGTAGTGATTCTTCTTAGTGTTCTATGGAACTTTTCTAGTTTTGTAACTCTTTTTTATAATCTGTTAGGGCAGATCTTCTGTTGTGTTTTACTCAAGCTATCTCTATTAACTGAGTATGTTCACTTCTTCGTGTATTTTTCTTTATTCTAAGATGGAGATGAACACACTCAAGGATATGGTTTTGGGTAAACCAGCACCTTTAGTTAGTACTTTCAGACTAAGCTACTACTCAATTTTGAATTTGATGAGCCGTGCTGAAGGGCAGTTCACTGCTGAACACGTGATAAAGAATTCATTCCACCAATTTCAGTATGAGAAGGTTTGAGCTGATGAAGCATTTTATTTTCTTTGCAACATCAATTGTTTAGTCAAGTATCTAACCACTGTTGAATTTTCCCATTCAGACTTTACCTGACATCGGGAAAAAGGTCTTAGAGCTGGAACAAGAAGCTGCCATGCTTGACGCTTCAGGAGAGGTAATATTTCTTCCTTGATCAATTAGTATAATTTTTCGTTGCACCTGACTTGATATGTCTTATATTTCTTTTTCATTTATGTATAGGCTGAAGTTGGTGAATATCATACACTCAAACTTGATATAGCCCAACTTGAGAAGAAGATGATGCTGGAAATAACAAGGCCCGAAAGAATTCTCTATTTTCTTCTTCCTGGTAGACTGGTACGTGCATAAATGTTTGCTGTGGTTGTTTTGACAACTCAGATCAGTAGCAACCATTGTTAACCTTGGAATCTAATGATGTATTCTTAATCCGTTATTCTTGATCTTTTATATGTTGTATGTATCCATCCTCTTTTACCATTGATGTTTGTTGAGACTCTGCTCAAGGAGAAATATTATGCTTCGTGTTTCTATAATATAAATGCAATGCTTGATATATTAGTGGTTTTAATTTTTGCTGCACATCTTTGTCTTTATTTTGCTTTAGCTGTAGATGTATGTGTTATTCTATGATTTTACTTTAGCTTTCTTGAGAATGCTAAAGTGGAGATCTCTGAATCACAGATCAAGGTAAGAGAAGGTGGAACAGACTGGGGTTGGGGAGTAGTTGTTAATGTTGTTAAGAAGCCATCTGCTGGATTATCTTCACCTCCTTGTTATATAGTGGATACTTTACTTCATTGCTCACCTGGGTCTAGTGAAAATAGTTCACGACCAAAACCATGTCCACCTCGTCATGGAGAAAAGGGTGAAATGCATGTGGTGAGTTTTTACTAATGCAATTACTCCTTGGTGGTTTTGAGTTCTTATGGAGTTTTGAGTTTTTTCACCTGTTTCTTTATAAATTAGGTCCCTGTCCAATTGCCTCTCATTTCAGCCCTAAGCAAACTAAGGATATCTGTTCCTCCTGACCTCCGACCATCGGAAGCAAGACAAAGTATACTGCTTGCAGTGCAGGAGCTAGGAACTCGTTTTCCTCAAGGCCTTCCAAAGCTTAATCCTGTGAAGGTAATTATTTGGCCCTATTAAGGTATTATTACTTTTACTTGTTTTTTTGAGAAAAGTTCCATTCATGTTCTCCTCTTTCTCTTAATATGCAGGACATGGGCATTGAAGATCCAGAGATTGTTGAATTGGTGAATCAAATTGACGAACTTGAGCAAAAGTTATTTTCTCATCAACTTCATAAGGTTTGTATTATTATTATTATTATCATTCAGCCATCTGTACCTAGTTACTAGTGTTACATTTAAGCTAGATCTGCTAAGTGACAATGTCCTGAAGCAATTTCCTAACGATTACTGTACTCTGTTGCCCATGCAGGCACAAGATGAGCATCAGCTTAAATCTTTCGAAAGAAAGGCGGAGGTCAATCATGAGATTCAACAACTTAGGACAAAAATGCGTGAATCCCAGGTATTTTCCCTCATTAATCTCTCACTAGATTTGGTATGACTAGTTGAGGTATAGACTGGACCATGCAATCAACTGCATACTGAATTAACATGTCATTTGTGTGTGATACCTCTTCCACATCCTGTTGGATTTTGGACCAATGTGCTTCTTTGGATATTCATTTGTGTATGTATATTTATACTTTTATATTCCCCGGGTATTGCTAATTCTCCCCTTTCTATAAACACCATGTTATGGGTTCTCCCATGGGTACTTCAAGTCTCCAACATAAGGCCCCCATAAATCTAAATGGCTTTGAATTAGGGGATATTCCTAGTTGGCTGTCTTACTATATGTTTTCCTTGCTTATGAAATGCCAACTTGAATTCTGTATATCATGTATGCACAAGTACATATTATAAGTCTGTAGTATTTTACTTTACAATACAGTGAGGTTGAATTGGTTCTGAATGATATAGACTTGTACTTGCAACATAAATATTGTTAATACAATTTTTCCTTTTGCAGCTTCAAAAGTTCCGCGATGAACTTAAAAATCGTTCACGGGTTTTGAAAAAGCTTGGCCATATTGATGGGGATGGTGTTGTCCAGTTAAAGGGACGAGCTGCCTGCTTGATAGACACGGGAGATGAGCTCCTTGTCACTGAACTGATGTTTAATGGTGATTTTATGATCCTTTTATATTAAGAAATTTGACATATCATTAGACCAGATATTAGATTATGTCAATCTAATATCCTAGGTTGGACAGGGGATATGCTTGAGAAGCAGGTCAATAGGTTATCATATTCTTTTAAGGGTTTAGATATATTCCTACCTGTTTTGACTCATCGCCAAAAGTCTAAAAGATAGTTTTTTCATTAACCATGCATTTTGCAATCTCACTTTAAGTTATTCCATTACTGAGCTTATTTTAGCGCAAAGTTTCTTTGCCATTTTTATGCCTGTCATGATATCTGTTATAGTCACTGAACCTCATGGTCACATGAAGTTAATACATAGTTTGTGCTGCCGATGGTGCTATCTCTTACATTTCGTATCGATTTATCTGTTTGAGCTCAATTTTCTCAGGGACATTTAATGAACTTGATCATCACCAAATTGCTGCTCTTGGAAGTTGTTTCATTCCAGGAGATAGATCAAGTGAGAAGATGCAGTCGAGAACAGAGCTTACTAGACCGTTACAACAACTCCAAGATAGTGCAAGGAGAGTAGCAGAGGTATTTTGTTGTTTGATTTACTTTTCCTATTCAGGCATGCGTTTTTATAGCAACTAATATTTATCTTTGTAGGTGCAACATGAATGCAAATTGGAGATAAATGTGGACGAGTACGTTGAATCAACAGTGCGACCTTATTTGGTGGATGTGATTTACTGCTGGTCAAAGGTTAGTCTGTTAATCTATTTATTGATAGTTTCTCTCTCCCCTTTCATGTTACCTTCATTGAGGTATTTAGTATATGGGCGTGTAAGCGTGAACACTTTATGCGTCATTTCTTGAGCATGATGGAGAGGTTTGTGAATCCCAGTGCTTTTCAGTGTGCCAAGAGCTTAGGAGATAAATAATGTGCTGATATCTGATTATACATATTCCAGATGGCTAAAAACATGAAAAGTATCTCTTTGTTTTGCTTTAATCCTATTATGTTTGTCCTCCCAGGGAGCAAATTTCGCAGAAGTTATACAAATGACTGATATATTTGAGGGCAGCATCATCCGGAGCGCTAGAAGGCTTGACGAATTTCTGAATCAGGTATCTTCATATATTTTATGTTCAAACATTAGTTTTACATGAAAACTTGATGGTGTATCGATCTAAAACCTTGATTACATTATAACTACTTTGCAGTTGCGGGCCGCTGCTCACGCTGTGGGCGAAGTTGATTTGGAAAACAAATTTGCTGCAGCTAGTGAAAGCCTTCGCCGAGGTATAATGTTTGCAAATTCCCTCTATCTGTAAAACACATGTACTCAAGGAGTTGGAAAATTACTTCTCTTTCATATATTGAAAATGTCCCATGCCACCTTTGTAAATTTAATGTTTTTGTTTACTATGTATGCTCCCAACTTAGGTTAGTGAGAGAGACAATATCAAAACAATTTTGCAGATAGTAGTGATTTTGATATTGCAGTTTTAATATTGCAGATTTCACTTTTAAGTTTTCTTGTTCCACGATTTCCATGGATGGCAAGTGCTTATAGCTAATCAGAAGTTGCATTGGAATTGCAATAATAACTTGTCTAAGCCTTGATGAACATACTAAGACTCGAACCTTTATTATTTGTATATATATAATTATTTTAACTCAATTAATACACACTTCTCGTTTTTGTTTCAATCAATCATTGTTTGTTAGGAATAACACTCATTTTCAAAGTTTTTTCTATTAATAAATTTTAATCCACCAGTGTATCTAAGCAAATTTGATTAATCCTTTATTAATCTCTGGTTAATCTCAATTAATCTTGAATGTCTCGTATGTCCAACGCGTCTTAAATTAATCTCTGGATGTCTTCTCCGTCTAACTAGTGTCGAAAGTTTCTTATAACACCGTCTTTTATTTAACATTACTCGTCTGAACCAGCCAAGCTACCCGTATTCTCGAGTTAAAAAATTGAGTAATCAAATTTCAGTTATCATTTCTCATTAAAGATTTGTCCCCTTTAATAGAAACATCTCTCATACACTACATCAACAGTGCACCTAAATATTATATTTATTCGAACATGATCACTGAAATTCGGTGTTCATCTCTTACGACTTTGTGAATGAAGTTTGCTTAAATTTCCACTGGAGAATCGAGCCGTTGGAGAGACTTCTCTCCACCATTGCTTGATTTATAGTGGTGGTGGAGATGAAGGCTCCTCCAACGGCTAAATTTGCAATGGTTATTCAACCTAATCGATCCATTGCGACTGTGAGTGAGGCTTGAGATGAGACATCAAGGACGAGAGGAGAGATGCTCTACTAGGGTTTTCAGACGTCGAGAGAGGAGAAATAAAATGCTATTAACGCTACGAGAGAACGCAAGGAGAGAGATAAGGCTGAGAAAGTCAAGTTGGTGAGATCGTGTGTGGAGGACGGATAGCCACATCGAAGGTAATGGACGGCTGAGAAGGAAGAGATTGAAGGAGATCGAGGGTCGACGTTGCGCCACGTCGCACGGTCAAATTTGCACTCCAAAATCCCACATCGAAAAAAGGACGAGTGCAATGAAGCACCTATTACTTGAACCTTTATTCTTTGTATAAATAATTATATTAACTCAATTAATACACACTTACTTCTCTTTTTGTTTCAATTAATTATTGTTTGTTAGAAATATTTACACTTATTTTCAAGTTTTTTCTATCAATAAATTTTAATCCTCCCGTGTATTTAAGCACATTTGTTTAGTCCTTTATTAGCTTATGGTTAATCCCCAATTGCTCTCCGAATGTCTTATCCGTTTAATTAACGTCTTAAATTTCTTAAATTAATCTCTAAATGTCTTCTCCATCTTACTAGTGTCCAAAGTTCCTTAGAATATTGTATTTTATTTGATATTACTCGTCTGAACCACCAAGCTACCCTCACGTGTCATTCTCGAGCTTAAAAATTGAGTAATCATATTTCAGTCATCATTATATTTCCACTTATTTTCAAGTTTTTTCTATCAATAAATTTTAATCCTCCAATGTATTTAAGCACATTTGATTAGTCCTTCTTAACTTATGGTTAATCCTCAATTGCTCTCCGAATGTCTTATCCGTTTAAGTAGCGTCTTAAATTTGTTAAATTAATCTCTAAATGTCTTCTCCGTCTTACTAGTGTCCAAAGTTTCTTAAAACATTGTATTTTATTTGACATTATTCGTCTGAACCACCAAGCTACCCTCACGTGTCATTCTCGAGTTTAAAAATTGAGTAATCATATTTCAGTTATCATTTCTCATTAAAGGTTTGTCCCCTTTAATAGGAACATCTCCCACACACTACATAAATAGTACACCTAATTGTTATATTTATTTGAACATGATTTTGGCGCAGTGCTTCAAATAATCTCTTTCCTACTCCGAGGCCAAGGTTCAATGCCTCCAGTGTTCATGGGGGATCTCCTACAATTTCGAGTTGGCATAGTGGAGATTTCACGTATTTGAAACCCACACGTGTAATCTCTTTGATGCTTACGTTACATCACACGCTTTCGATATCCAATTTACCCACGACTAAATCTGAGTTCAAGCACTAAATCAACAAGAGAAATCGTGGCTCCACAATAAAAAAATGATGGAATTGCAATCTATCATTACACAAATGACATTTATGTTTCAGCCAAGTGGACACAGTGATTACACGCTGCCAGATGTATTAAGCCAAGTGCAAGCGTTTTTAGTTTTACATGTGTTGAAAGAAGCAAAAGAACATACTCTTGGGATGTGTTTTGAGAGTATGGATGCATGCTTTAATTTTTATAAGTTTTAGGCTACCATAGGTGGGTTTACTATTCGACTCGGCACACAAAATGGGCCTGCAAATGACATCAGATTGAAGTACCTCACCTGTAGCAATGAGGGTATAGCCAAACTAAAAGAGTAAAAATAACGATGAAAGCAGGAAAAAACATAGGACCATATCGTCAAGGAGTGGGTGTCGGGTATAATTTGGTTTAACCAAAACGAGATGAACTAATACATTGCTACTAAATTCTTGGGAGAACACAACTACCCTTTCTTTGATCACGAATACAATTAGTTTACGTTGAGATTTCTGACTCATTGATTTTATTCATTTGTAAGAAAAATATTTATACACAAGCTTTACATGTAAGAAAGGAAAGTGAATAAAGAAAATGATTACAAGTTTGAATGACATATTCTTGGAGCAAATCATGGAATGAATCAGGGTTGACCGGAAAGAAATCGTTCCTCTCAATAGTTTATACGATCAAATAGGGATATGATTGTTGCCCACAAGAAGTTAGTTCACTTGTCAGAAGATGAGTTTGGGACCAACTGCAACGCATGACATCTATAATTCACTTGTGGGTGGGTTTCAGAAACTTTCACATGAACTTCAAGGAATACATCGGAGAAAAAAATGTTCAACTCGTATCGGATGGATTCGAGAATAAGATGACAACCAATATGGACTTCTACTTTGTGTTGGGAGAAAAACGAATCTAATGGAATAATTAGATGCAGCGGAATTGAATAATTCTCCCCACCTGT
>JAYMTP010000853.1:0-28450 GCA_036897365.1 Geranium brycei | reverse complement strand
GTGCATAAAATGTTAAAATTAATATTTTATAATATTTATTTTCTTATTTATGGGATATTTGAAATGTGGCTAAAATTCAGGTTTCAAATTAAAGAATAGACGGATGAGTTTTTAGTAGGAATAATCGTAGGTGAAGAGTTCGTGTTATCATTTTCTTTTAATTTTGTGGGTCATCTAAAAAATATTTTGTCTCCAAGTTAATAACACATTTTATTTTTTCAAAATTTTAAAATGGCGCCTTTATCCTTTGATATAATTTCTCTCTCATCCTTTCCCTTCTCTTTCAAGCTATTTTTGTTTGTATTTTGACCTTAGTAATCATGGACCCACGTAGAAGAACGTGAAAACATAAATGGTTCTAATATTGAAATTTTGTACGGAGGAACAAACGACCGCGAGGAAAGCTATGATGATTGCGAGCTCGATGGCGTCCTCGCCGATGCATAGACCCTCCACATGGCGGAGTGTAGGGGATGCAGCTCCGATATGCCCCAGATTCCTTCAACGTCACGTCCTCAGCGAAACTCAGAAACCAAAATCGTCAATCCGATGTTAGGTTTTTGCAATGAAATTGAAAAAAATGAAAAAGGGAATTAACTTTTAAAAAAATAAAGGAAATGAGAGAAAATTTTAGAAAACATCTGTTTGAAAGTTAGAAAATTGTATTCATTGGGTTTTAAGCTTTAATTAGTTACTTTAACTCTTTGGTAAAAGTGTTTGTGATATTGACCAATGTATTAGGAGATGAGAAAAATTGTTGGTTTTCACTTCAATTTGTTGGTATATATGTGTAGTATATGAATCTTAGTGTTCTTCTTAATGCTTTTATTCCACTTCCAAGAAATAGAAATCCAAACAAAATTATATGATAACTCGAATTCTCATAATGTACTCAGCTCCAATTATTCTTTTTTAATATCTCAAAGAATACATGCAAAGACTTTGGTAGACAAATTATATAAGTTACAACAAACTGACTCCAGATGCAAGTTGGAGGAATGTCACCACCAATGGAGGAAGACTAGAGTTTAGTATTTGCAAAATTATAATTGGAAGCTTGCTTTACTTCATAACTAATAGACCCAATATTAAAAACACAACTCACCTAAAAGTTCAAGCTAATAAGTGGAGACCCAAATTATAAGTTAAACTTGTCGACGGATTCACATCTTTGTCAACTATGTGTTATGGCACTACAAATACACAAATGGGGCTAAACGAAGAAGACTTACGAGAAGAGTACCTCTGGTTGACGCTTCTTATAGGTGACAATCATATTTAGTTATAATTCAATCCTATAGTTGAATGAATAAATACAATTAAACCTACAACAAGCGAATTGACTAAACAATATCTTCTTGCTATCATATAGTGTAACAATGAGGTCGAGTCTTGAAAATTATAATAATGACAATACCAAATTGCAGAAAGTAAATCAATGTATATATCAACAAAGATATAAGATCACGAAAGCAAACCATTATAAATAATGATTAGAATCAGCAGTAGTCATTTGTTGAACGTCCTCTTAATTTCTCCATGACGCCGGTAAGGGTCATGCATCTTCTGGACCTCCATTGCACCAAACACACCAAAAACGTCACTAGCACTCTCGTCCGGACCCCCGACGCCACCTTCATCATCGCTCGTCTGCGCATCGAGGGCCATCAGCTCATCCCCATACTTGACACTCTCGATCCTCATCACCTTCCCCTTATTGGGCTCGTACCCTCTCAGCAGCTCCACCACCTCCTTCATCTTCGGCCTCTTCTCCGGCTCGCTCCTCACGCACATGGCCGCCACGTTTATGACCCTTTTCAATTGGCTCTCGTCGAAGTTTCCCCTGAGCTTCGGGTCGGCGATGTCCTTGAACTTGGCCTTGAGGATGAGGGGCTCGGCCCACTCGGTGATTGTCCTCTTGACGCCCCCCGGGAGCTTTTCTATGGGCTTTCGCCCCGTGAGGACCTCCAGGAGGAGGATGCCGAAGCTGTAGACGTCGCAGCTCTCGGATACTTTCCCCCACATGGCGTATTCGGGGGCTAGGTACCCTAATGTGCCCTTCACGCGGGTCGTCATGTGGCTCACGCCTTCCGGGATGAGTTTTGCGAACCCGAAATCGGCCACGAGGGGCTCGAAGTTGGAGTCTAGGAGCACGTTGCTGGCCTTTATGTCTCTGTGAATGATGTGTGGTGTCACCTCGTGGTGCAAGTACCTGATATTATCGATCAACAACATATATTGTGAACGGAACGAGATTCACATCAATCACTAATGTATTATTAATTCCGTGCCTATAAAAAGTAAAAAAGTTATTGTTAAATAAAGACTCGTGCGTACACAAACATGAAAGGAAAATAAGTCTCACTCGTATAAAAAAATGAGAGAATTTATCTTAATTACACATGAAAAGAATCAGAAATAAAATAGGTGTGTATAAAGAGTTTGAACAAACTCAAATAGATAGGTTGACTTTTTAGCTGTGGAGCCCAGATATATATGATCCATTTTACCCCTTTTCATGTTAAGAGGTTAGAGCTTTTTTTTAGGTGGGGATTATGGGAAAGTTTTTCAGTTTAAATTATAGACAGCAAAACAATCCAGACCAATGTTGACTTTTCAATCATGATTGACCTGATATCTCCAATCTCCAATAAACAAGCCTTGTTGTTGTCCCTATAGAGATACAAAATATTCTGAATTTAACAGAAATACGATATTCCCGATAAAATCATGGTGATGATGAGAATAACAAAATGACAGGAATTTATATATTTTTACTAGATTTGTGAACCTATATATTGATGGTCACTCTTTATTTAACAACTAGTAGTGAAAGGAGACATACACAAGGCCTTCAGCTGAGCCCATGACGATCTTCATCCTCTTCTTCCAGTCAAGCTGATCATCACCGGCAAATTGACCATGAAGATGAGAAAGCAAGCTGAGATTAGGCATGTAATCATACACTATAAGCCGTTGATCGGTCCCGACACAATAGCCCCTCAGTCCCAACAAATTCTTGTGCCTCACCCTCCCAAGAACCTCCACTTCTACTGCAAATTCCATCTCGGCCTTGGAATTCATCGCTTTCAACTTCTTCACTGCTATCTATATACAACCCAAAACAAAGTATATATATATGAGTCACGTGTCTTGTAAGTTTAAAGAATGTAAAACTGAGCTGTACGTATCGGGTTAGTTCTACAAAAAAAGTGAGAAAAAGTTACCTGAAGACCGTCTGAGGTTTTACCCCAATAAACACTTCCAAAACCACCCTCACCAAGCTTGTTCTCCTCGCAGAAGCCATTAGTAGCTGTACTCAACTCCTTGTATGTAAATATCCTCCATGGAGAATTGTTCCCGCCGCCGCCGCCGCCGCCGCCTGCTGTGGTCCTATGTATATGATCACAAATGAATTAAAATCCCATGTTGAGGAACAAATACATGAGTGTGGATTCTAATTAATTACATGCACGTAAATACATACCCTTCCTCGACCTTGTCGGATCCACAGCAACTCAAGGCCGATCCCATGGAATAGTGGTAGAGGTGGAGAAACCGGGCGGGTTGTGAAAGATATATAGATGTGAACGATGAAGGAGTGTTTTAAATTCATGAAATGTAGTTTGAGTCATTGTTGGTGAATGCAAGGCCAGCCGACCTTGGCCGGCTAAATCTCCTGTCATAATCTTATTGCATATTATATTGCAACTACCGTTTATGGAATTTGTATATCATGAAGCTACAAATGGAGACAAATGTCATTACCCATCCGTGCCATTACCTCCTATACAATTATTCATCCCCATTTCCAACGTCTTTTACTCTCTCCCTCTCATTAAGACAAATTGCCAAAACTCTTGTTGAATTCTTCCACTTTTGTAGCCAGTCTTTCTATTATATTTTTATTACAAAACCTCTTTATTAACTTATCATTTTTTACAACGGTATAATAAATAAATCCGTTAAAAAGACGAGAAAGCTCAAAATATATTCAAATTTTCAAAATTAGCCCCACCACTTAGTATTCACAACTCTAAAAACTATTTTTATACTATTGCTATTTTGCAAAAAGACTCATATAATATATTATTTTTGCAAAACCTCTCCCCATACTTAACAGACCTTTACAGAAATCTCCCTGTATGTTCATTTTTTACAAAACTAGTTGTTCATATTTTTTTGTACAATAGATCAAGTGTTAGTTGAATAACAATCAAGTAATATTTCGTCCTAGATATTGATGATGTGAATCACTAACGAGTGTTTTGTAGTGTTTGCAAACTACGGAATTCTCTCCGAGTTGTCCTCGAGATATTAGTTTAACTTAACTAACGAAAATGATTTGAAATTGGTCCAAAACTCGATCAACTTAGTCATCATGATCAAAATCGGGCAATTATTACTTTTATTTTTATGTATTTTAAAACTATCTGAGTGTTAACAAATAATTCTCGTCTCCTAGATTGGTCAAATGTTGACTTGCTTTTTAACTTGTTATATGTGTATCATTATTTGAACTTTTCTCATGTTATTTTTTATTTGAATTATGAGTTGACTTTTTTTTTTCTTTTAACTTGTTTTAAATTATCTCATTTTATGAAATTATTATTATTATTTTAGTAATACATGCATTATATATAATATAAAACGAATTTTGTTAATTTTCAAAATCCTTATTTTTCGACTCGTCAGGGTTTTCGCTAATCTAGAATTTTAGACCTTAAGATTTTGTAAAAAAGGAACTAAATGATACTAGTTTTTGGAGGGGCATTTTACTCATCAGTCTAAAAAACTAAATGACATCAGTCTCGGTGCTATTACCCTTCAGCTCCGATGAGGATCAGTTGGTCGGAGGAAGAGGGAGAAGAAACCAAATGACATTCTTTAAAATTTTAAAGAATTTGCAGGGCATTTCACTCATTTTGTAGTTGACAAAAATAAATAAAACCAACGGAGATCTCTGGAAATAAAGTTAACCGTGGTTTTATATATGTAAAAAATAATAATTAATTGTGATTTTATGAAAAATATATATAAAATTTACGGTGTTTTTACATAATTTTCCTACATTTTAAAATATGCATTTTAACCAAGCTAGTACACCCAAATGTTGAATTAAAATTGACGTGACGCAATTAAGCATGTATAGCTTATTTAAACACAACTTATTATCAAATTGTTGACATACTTGCCATGTTTAATTTAGTATAGCTTAATGAGTTTGGGAGGTTTCAATAATTTTTTAAAAAAGTCGTAATAAGCTCAAAGGGTACGTGAGATGTGGCTGTCTTACTTGTGTGTACTAATGTAGTGTACGTAATGTAATAATTAAGGTAAATAAACGATTTTGTTTGAATTAAATAGAGTCGTAATAGTGATGCCACACCATGCCATATGGAACACCTAATTTGATAATGCCTTGAATAAATATGATTCTATGCTCGATTGCTTCCATTAGCAAAAGGACAATCCAAACAGGAACCTGCGAGTGTGTCCAAAATTATCTTCGGTCTCTTCAACGAAAATACCAAATCCAACGTTGTATTTAATCCAAATTAATATTGGGTGTTCATGGATTGCAGATATAGCACTTGTTTCTCTCATGTCACATTTATGTGACCGGGACGACGCATCAATCTATAGGGATGAAACTAGTTCTTTCAAGTCTCCCCTTACATTTTTCAATAGAACATGTTAAAGTTCAAAAGTCTCCGCTAGATTCACTCTGATATAGCAGTTAGTTTTGATATTTTTCTACTACAGATTCTAACTAGCTGACGCACTCAAATAAGGAGTGAAATCTCCTGCGAGATAACCTCGCTTTAACTGCACGGCAAGTATACCAATTTTCAAATAATATGTGATCGTATTACGTTTCGAAGTTTTAGATTTACAGGGAGTTGTGGTTTATGGGAATGCGCACACTAGTGGGGTACGATTATGGTTCGGATTTGGTTGAAATGAAACGAATGGAACAAAACAAAACAAACATGCAATGGTCAAAAATGTCACAATTCAATTCGAGCAAGCAATAAAACGAACAATTATCATAAGTGTAAATATCAAGTACTAAAAATGATCGAGGAGTACAAAATTTCGGGAATTGAATTCTAAGACTGAACGAGTTATTTTGGGCATTACAGGAAATTAATTAATTATGAATTAAGTGTCGAGAACATGATTGTATGAGCTACATGTGAATTCCATATTATAATTTTTCCGGCTAACGTGCAAATTTAATTTTTGTCGTGTTGAATTCTGTTCATAAAAGGTGGGGAAATTTTAAACCTACCCTAAAATCCACTCTACGAGGCAATTAATGGTGAGAAAATCCGAGACAAGTCTAATTAGGCCTTAACTCGAATTACCCCAAATTATCCCTTCTTAAAAGTCTAAAAGAAATCCCTAACTTTCGGGTTGGTACCTTATAATTATAAAATGTACCCACTAAGTTCAAGCCTACACGAGAAATCTAGCATTAAATTTTACAAGTAAAGGCTTAATTCGTTATCCTAACCCTTTAATTCCCAAAATCGCATGTATTTAATCTAAATTGGAATCCCCGTTCATCCTACCCTGACCTAATGACTAAGCTGCTCATGCTCAAAGTCATCACAATTATCAATTCAAAAATCATGCTCGTCACCATACCCATCGTTCCTATGTACCCTAAAATCAACATGTACATAAACTCAGTTACCAAATTAATCTGAAACCAAATGATGAATTCAATTCTTTATTAAACTTTAATTCAATTACGAGTGATATCAAATAAATTCCCCAAAACTTAGTTCAATACAAGTACAATCCAACCTTGTTGGTGTGATGGTCTCCACTAGTGCACCTTGAATCTAAGATCTCTTTGTCTCCGAAATAGCTCCAATGCGTGTGTTCTCTCCAAAAGTGTATTCCTTGATCAAGCCTACCTTGGTATTCTTAGGAGAGCCTCAATTGATTTCAAATCGGGAAATGTCAAGCGGAACTCGGCAGATCGGTTCTGATTTCCTTCAGTTCTTTGGGTCATCTGAGTGTGAGGTGTCAAGCCTAGCCCGGCTAGTTGGGATCTTGGCTGCTTCGGGTTGCCGAGTTGGGCCAAGGTGCCGAGAGAGTTGCCAGCTTGGAGCTGACTTGCTAGAATTCAAACAACTTCGACGTGCCGAGTGCAAGGAGGTGCTGAGGCTAGATCGGCCAATAGGAATCCATATATATACCTTCGGCCTGCCGAATTGGGACAAGTTCCGGCAGGTGACTCGGTGTAACGAGTTGCATTAGCTTGCCGAGGGAGACCCGACAGGTGACTCGGAGGCCTGACTCCTTGCCTTGGTGAGTTTCCTTGATTTTGCTCTGAAAATGTTTGTTTTCTCTTGAAATGGCACTTGACATACCCGTGAAGTAAAAGTGGTATAAATTATGCTAAAAACTATAAAATTCGGGACAAAATGAGGCTAAAGTGAGCAAATTTTACTCGAGGGATACGAAGAATCCGCCTATTATCGTCGGCTACCATTCACCTAGCCGACGACACATTAGTCTTGTCGTTTTGGTGATTTGTAGCCGACGATAGTACGTATCATCTCGTGCTAGGAAATTGCTTGAACCTAACAAGGTATGGTGACGAGGTAGCAACCCATCACCTTAACCCATCAACACCAGACTTAAAGCTCCTCGCTCTCGGGTTAGTTGTCTTGTGTCTGAAGGAGTAGCGTGACGGGCCGTCACACTAACTTGTCACTTCATCAAGCCAGTCAACTCCGCCTGTCAAGGCATGGTGATGGGGTTGCAACCCGTCACCACCAGACTTGCGAATCTTCCCTTTCTATCCCCTGTCCTGCTTCTACCAGGATAGAGTGACGAAATAAAACTGGTTTTTTCGTCACCAAACCATCACTCTAACCTGGCTGTTTGACTTCAAATCCTTCCATAACTGATTTTTTCGTTTTTCTCCGAAATTGTCTGTTTTTTCTGCAATTTCACTCAACAACGCTATAAATCTCATATGGCATAAGTAAAACTAAAAGTAACCTAAAACCAAGACGAAATCAAGATTAAATGTATGAATTTAACTAGAGAGTAAGCAAATCATTCTCTCTATCAAATACAATGACATTATTTTAAAATTTTAAAATTTTAAAATCAATACAATGTATTCTAAGTCATTTTACCGTCACATAAAATGAAAATTTAATATAGGGAATATTTTTGAAAAACAATCAAAAAAATAATTTCCTTAACATCATATAAAAGAATATAATTTTCGAAAGCTAAAAAGAAATTAAAGTATTGGATTTGAAAACGTACATAGTTGGGTATATTTACAGGTAATTATCCATTTTTTCAAATAAAGTCATATATTTTCTTGTTTTAGCAATGCATATTTATGGTAAATGGCTTATAATAAGCTCAACTAGAAACTTCATTCCCCGCGTCCCCAATTGCAGTGTCGTGTAATGCAAGCAGTCCGACCAGAAAAAGAAAGATGAATAGAGAAAAAGTCCAAACTAAAAGAAGTGGGTGAAAAGAAAGGCAAGAGCAGCGGATTCTATGGATTTGCGGCATCAGCTATTGTCTTCCCCCGAACACAGTTTACAACTTTCATCGTACTCTTCTAAAAATCTGAAAAGGTGCTGAGTTAAAACCCCATTCTAACTGAGAATTCTTGCGATTCTAGAGGATCCAGCTACAGAAAAACCCTCTTTTGATTTGCCCAACATCTTTTGCTTCCTAGTCTAGTCTGATTTTATTAGTAGCCATGGAGCTATACCAAGAGTTATTATGTAAAGAGCATAGATTGGGCCGGGCCTAGGATAAAACCCAAACAGCCCAATTGCCCATAAGGATAAGCGTAGGCCTCCTTTTTTTGAATACCAAATAAGATGAAGTGAAAGCATGAGTATAATCAACTAGGGTATTAGAATAATGACCCAAATCTCTAGGCCAAGAGAAGAATATTTGAGTGATGTAGTTTTCAGAGGCTTTATGCAGAAAAAATGCATCTCCACCACTCTCAATCATTCACATTGGAATGTTTTCATTTGACAAAGATCACTCACCCACTCCATTTATCCGCAACAACATTGCACCTCTCAATTATTAACATCCCCTTTTCAATCCGCTTCCACACAAATACCATTCCTGTATCCTAATCTTCAACCACATATAAAACTTGTGTCGTCATCTTCAACCTCATTCGAAATTTGAATAATCATAACAATACGTCTATGTCTGAGTCTTCCATTAGAGTAGTGTACGGTAGAAGGGCATGAATGAGCAATGAGCAGTAGTAATCAGTGTTAGACTAAAATTGAACCTTATATTGATACTAATGGATCTCTGACATGGGTTTGATGTTGACCTGGCTAATGGACGTAGTAATGTAATGCCACTTCGTGAATTTGTTGGCGTTTTAGTGCATGATTTTGTAATATATCACATGTAAGCAGCATAATATAAAGTTATGCAATTTCTGTTCAATTTATTGCATCCGATATATGAAAAATTGGAAAAATAACTTATGTTACATGTTGATTCATAAATTAATTTGATTTTAAAATACGAAATCTCTAGTATATATCCACACCGCGACCTCAGAATCAACATTCTCCAACGCTTTGAGGTGGTTATGGACACAACGAACTATTCTTAATGAGGAGTAGAGTAAGAAATGAAAATTTAAAAAACTCATTTTTCTTTCATGACAGTAATCACCGGCAAGAATGAAGAAAAAAAAAACATTTTTCATCATGCTTGCAGTCGCCAACTCCCTCATCACATAGTAGTGTTCCGAAAATCATTATTTAAAACCCTATTTTACGACTTAGCTGCTCGCTAGGGCCAGGTACGGGTGAATTTGGTGATCACATCATCGCCTCAAATCTTGACCCTTTACCTTGTCCCCACTCCGTCCCCACATTTTCCCCATTATCTCTGCTCCAAAACGCGCCCTGACGGGGGAACATGGAATCTTTGAATTCATCCTAACTATGTTGAATTTATTTTGAATCAAGTTCAAAATTATTACTTTGTAAAGACTCGTTTTCGATCTATGGAAGATACGCCAACATGAAAATTGGTGAGGCGCCACTACATAGTTGGCAATACTTCCCCAAAATCCTTTCACAAATTTATAATAATTAACTAATTGAGGAATGAGATCTACTCATAAAACATAAAATTTAACCAAGGGAACGAGGGAATGTGAAACATAAACCTACTTGGACGTTAATGATGATATCTAGTTTAACATTAATACCGCAAAAGAGTTAAATGAGTTTAGTGCATGTGAGAGAATTTTAGAGTTTTCAGTTTAAAGTGATTGAATTATGTTAGGTTTTAGACATTTTAAGCTAAATTAAATATTTAATTTTTTTTAATGAGATTTGTTTTTATGTTGAATTTGGGATGTAATGTATTTATTTATAGTTGACAAATATGGGGCGGGGTATGGTTGCTCAATCTCTACCCCGTCCCCGACAAGGATTTAAACTCATTCCACAAACCCACCTGAAACTCAAAAATTTCTAACTCGGCTTCAAATATTTGAGTTAAATTACATATTCAAATTTGTTTGATTGAAATTCATTGTTATATTAGATTTGGGATGTAATGTATTTATTTATATTTAACGAATATGGGGCGGGGTATGATTGCTCAATCCCCGCCCCGTTCTTAGCGGGGATTTAAACTTATTCCACGAACTCACTTGAAATTTAAAAACTTCTCACCCGGCCCCATCTCGATCGGATCGAGGACATCAAATTTTCGTCAGGTTTAGGTTATTACGTCATTCCTAGCTCAAGCAACCCTGGAGGGAAATAAAACATATGTATATAAATATGTTTTATTTTATTAAATTAATGAGATTTCATTTCATTTCATTTTATATTTATTTTATTTTTAGTAAATAAGTAATTAATACACATTATGTTATACTTAAAATAAAAAAATATATATTTATTTTATTTACTTCTTCACCTCATATAAAATCATATTTTAATCTACTTTTCTACATATACAATGTTAAACATATTTTCCGTGTTAAGAGGAGATCTAATAATATGTCATTAAGATCATTTAATAAATGAATAGTATTAGATAATTCCACTTAAGTATATGACTTTTTCACTTAACACTCATTAACTAAAAACATGTTTTTTACACCCTTTTCTTAACTTTTTCAAAAATACGATTATTTTTTTTGGAAATGATTAAAATACCCATCAATTAAAAAAATACTTTTTACTTGTGTAAAATTTAAAAATGATTTTTGTATTAATAAAAATTTAGTACTAAATCATCTCATAATAAATTAAATAATCCTAAACGTTAACTGTCACTAGTAAGTGTGTGACCACATAGGTTCAATATTAAACCGGTAATAATTAATCTCATTAATTAATAATCGACGTTGACGTCTAAAAAAATCATCAAATACCAGATAACGTGAATATCAATATCTAATAAAAACGAACACAACAAGGGGTAATGCATTATTTCCTTCAATCGATACAACTCTTGATCGTCCGAGAGAATGATTATGTCTGTCAAACCTCAATAGATAATCATTGTGCTTCAAGTCAATCTCAATGGTTGTTGAATAACTTTAAAAAACTTAATTCTTAAATTATTCATCTATCTTGGTCAAGGTATTTGCTCAACTATAGGATTGATGGCAGCATAGAGTTCAAACTCATCACCTAAAGTTGATGAATTCCCTCTTCGCTCATCATTAATTATGTAGGTACTCAGTTATATCCCAATGACCTTTCAACTAGCCATGATGTACACTAGGTGTCGGGCATCAAAATAGAATAATAAAGTTGTTATTTACTCTGACAAACTCAGGTAAAAGGGAAAACAATTACATTTTTTGCATTAAGAGAATTTCCATATTTGCCTACATGTAATATTAACACTTGAAAAAACTCATTTTTTGGTTATTCAATGATCATATCTCCAAATGCATCATGTATACGTATAACTTAATGAATACTAACATCTTTGTCCCAGTGCAATGGATCTTATATCCAAGAACAATTTGGTTCAAACTTATAACACATGAATCGGACTATCGCAATCCCTATTACAATATTATGTATAACAATTCAATCAATAACTTATCATATTACGGTACCAACAAGCGTTAATATATGCTTACAAAAAATTTCGTTTATTTAATCTATATTAATATTACACTGTGTAACGTGCTCAAGAATTACGTATAATGATTGGGTTTGGGATATAATTTTGGGAAAATTGCAAAAGGTCTCCTTATAATAATTATTTTTTTGCACACTCTTTCTTCACTGTATTTTTGCAAAAACTCTCATTCACTCATGTTCATTTTTGCAAAAACTCTTATTTACTCATGTTTATTTTTGCACGTCTATGCAAATCCGTGACAATTAATGGAAGTGTCACTTAAGTGTGAACTCAAACGTGATTAGGGGTATGCACTTTGGAAATGGAACCGGAGACCGAATCTAAACCGAACCAGAACCAGGACCGGAGAATTGGGAACCGCGGGTAATGGTTCCAATTTTGGTTCTTAAAATGAAGAACTTGGGAGCCCGATCCGTCCGATTATTAACCGGTTCGGTCTGATTCTGGACCCGTGCCCACCCCTAAACGTGCTAACTCAAATGTCCAATACTTAAATGACACTTCCGTTAATTTTCACGGATTTGCATAGATGGTGCAAATTTGAACATGAGCGAGAGAAAGTCTTTACAAAAATAGAGTTTGTGCAAAAAAACAATTACAAAAAAGCTTTTTGCAATTTTTCCTGTAATTTTGACCTCACTTGGTTATGTCACCCGTTTCCACTGCATATTCATCCATAAGCACAATTTTGTTTCATTGGCTCTAAACATTCACACAAGTGCCACTTCTTCAAACTATTATTCACCAATCAAGATGTGTGTAAAGTAATGATTTGATTAAACACTACATTGTTAATGATTAATCATAAGATATTTTCGAACTATCCACCAACAATTCATGTAAATCAAACCCTGTAAGATAAGTCAAAGTAGAAATTAGTAAATTATTAGTAGTGCTCCACTTCTTTTGTGGATAGTTGGAGGCCGAGAGTGAGCTCATTGATTTAGTTTAACAATCTAGCTCTAAATAATGTGTGTGGTAATGCAATGTGAGCTCTCTGCGATATCAGAAAATCCCTTGGTTTTATATGTGCCCATAGAACCCTCAATCTTTCCTAAGTTCTGTCTTATAGAAAAATGTGTTTCGATTAGATCCGCTACGAAAAGTACTATGTTCCAACATTTCCCTTAAGACATCATTGAGCTCTTCTTGTGTCTGCTCTTTGTTACTTGAATATGATCAAAGACCTTCTTGAGCGTCTCTAAACTACCATATCTGCATGAAGCTGTTTACAAGAATGTCTTGACACTCAGTCGCCTAGCGACCACAAACTTTCCTTCTGCGCCTTGATTTTCGAGTCTTCTAGCTTCTTGATGGTGCAAATTAATGAGTTGTACAGCTTCAAAGTTTTCATACTTGTCACAAACCTTTTTATATTGATTCAGGATGCTGGAATATGCTTCTTAATTTAACATTCTCTATCAAAATATGTCATTAAATAAATATAATCACCACTAATCATTTGAAAGTGTCAAAATATATAATTGAAGATTTTTATAAATTTTTTTTAATATTACGTTACTTTCCCTAACTATCCATAAACTCACATCACCCAAAGAGCAAATAGTGTCAACCACTACTCCACACTCAAGTTGGTTATAATTTATTGATCATATATTCCAAATATTGAAATAATGAAAGGCAACCAACCAGCACAATCAATATATTTGGGTAAGTGATTTATTTATTGTGCAAACTAGTATTGTTGTGATTGTGTATAAAGCTCTTATATACAAATAAATTTGTTGTGATTGTGTATAAAGCTCTTATATACAAATAAATTTGACGGTGATCACATATATTTTACTTATATCAATAATTTAATTTCACATAACTACTCAATATATTATTTTATTCACATGTCCATAAGTTTCGAATATGTGACGATGTTGTCTCATCACATGACTTACACATCTGAGTTTTTTTTAAAAAGTAATTCTTAAACTAGTCATTCATTAGTCTTCCATATTTAGTCGAATCTCAATGGCTTATAAAATTCAACATCTTCATATTTGACAACCGGTTTAGAGACCGTATCAGCAACTGTCCAAATCGTGAAGACCACTCATGCAAAAGTATTCTTCGTCTCCTTTCAAAATTTTATTTTGCATTTAATCTTGATTTCATCCTGACTTTAGTAATTTTTAATCTTATTTACACCATATATGTTTTATGGGTATATTGGTTGACTTTTCAAGTAAACATGTCATTTTGGAGAGCACTGGGAAAATAGGAAAAAAGTGACATCCTTGGAGCATTTTAGAGACAGACGGGCTAGAGGATAGACGTGGTAAACTGACAAGCCTTCTGTCCAACCCTATCAGCATGGACCTTGTCATAGCCAAGTACGTCTCTTGAGAACCAGATTTTGAGACTAACTACATTGGGTGACTCACAGGGTATCCACCACACCACCAGTCACCATTTTTCAAGGCAGTTTAGCTTAAATTTTATTTTTGCCCCTGTTTAAATGGGTTGGTTTAAATAGGATAATTTTAAGTTTTAGAAGGGGGCTGACATTTATACAGTTTTAAGAAGAGTTTCGAGAGTCTGGAGTAAAGATGAAGCTTTTAGAGAGGATCTAGAGCTTGGAGACTGTAGATTAGAATTTGTTTTGACATTGTTCATCATCTATAATCATTATTTCTCACTTTGTTACCCTTTCTCTATTGATTTCATGGTTTGGTTATTTGAGTTCATTGGTTTTATTCATCATCTATAATCACTATTTCTCACTTTATTACCTTTTCTCTATTGATTTCATGGTTTGGTTATTTGAGTTCATTGGTTTTATTGATTTGAATGTTGTTTGTATAGAATTGAATAGCTAAATTAGCAATTGGGGATTGATTGAATATTTTGTTCATTTCATGTAGATTATTAGGGTACTTGATTAGGACCTTAATTGCATAGCTTAATGCTTAATCTAACTTGTGAAGGTTTGATTAGGATATAATCTAGGAAGAGATACTCGTAGAGCAATTTAACTAGGTGGATTAGAGTAGTTAAAACTCATACTTACATCCTTGCACAATAAAAAATGGTGGATACGAGAAATTTCCATAGATGACCCACGTCGAAGGTAAGCCGGGACTCTAGGATTCCTCAGTGTAATTGTTTTTATAATTGACTTACTAATGATAACATTAGTTTTAAGTAGGTGGTTAGTAACGATCTTGTAGAGTGGGTTTGGTGGAATCGAGCCTTGACAAGATCTTATGAGAGTTTAGTCTCCTAACCAATACTTGTGTAATCAATTCCTTTGAGATTCCCCGGATGCCCAATAATCCTCACCTCGATCATATTTGACATTTGTGATTTTTGCTTGTTTACTAATTGAGTTGCATGTTTTTGGTAGTTGTGTGGTTTAGATAATTGTGTAGAGTTGCATGTGATAGAAATTCATTCAAACAAACTCCTTTAATTTTTCGCTAGAGCCCGATATTTCTTAAGTAACTCACATTAAGTGCCCACTAGCAAATCCTATTCGTGGGATCGATACTTGGGTTTCAAGAAACCCCATAAATCTTGACGACAGTGCACTTTCCGTTCTATCGGGTCGGGAAATCTCCTTCGACAATTGCTTCATCCAAACAATCCACAACTCTAATTTGATTCACGAGACCCGATGCAAGGATCGTCACTACTAAAACATCTATCCTTCCTGCGTCTACTTTATCATGACTCCTTCGACCAAAATGACTCAACCCCTAACTTTAATTGAAAATTAACGGTGTCAAGAGAAGAGGGGGGTGAATGGAGGTCGATGACTCTAGTTTTAAAAATCTCATGATCAGAGAGGAATTAAACAATTATATAATTTTGAAATTTGAGAGTTCAAAAGATATTTTGGTTGAAAAAAATACTTTTTAATTTAAATTTGAAAATTATAACTCAATAATGCTTTCATCAATTTTAGACAAATGTGTTTCTTTGACATACAAAATAGTAAATTCAGATCGGCTTTTTTTTTCAAAATTGAAATAATACCCAAGTACTTTTTCAATTCACCCTTAAAAATACAAAAGGAAACAAAAAAGAATAGGGTTAATCACTTTGAAACTGGTGCAAGCTTGGTACCATATACCTTAATTTGAATGGCATCAACGTCCAATAGAATGAGTCTAGAAACTCATTTCCTCATATGTCCAAAGGTTTTGAGCATGGGAGAAGAAACATACACATTGACCAACTTTCCGGAAAGTGGGCACTCAATAGAATTGCTATTGTGCAACACCACCACTACCAATTGCATAATTGAGTTTCGTATACCCCACCTTTGTAGCTCCAAATGTGTCCAATTCTCGTTCACTTTCAATGCTCAAAGAGAAAATAAATGCACAACAAACACTTAGTTATAAATTTCATTAACAAACTAGTCATGATACAGTAGATCATATCCATCATTGTGAATGATCTTATCAAGGGTCACATGTTTTTTGTCTTTTATTCTGAATCTGAAATAAAAATTGATCTAACTATTTTGTAAGGATTCAAAATACCCATAAGGGCGAACAAATCGATGACCTATTTTCGCGAGAAATGCTGCAATAATCAGAAAATACGGCATAGAGATGTGAAAGAAAATAAATTAACGATATTAAATAACTCATAAAAACAAAAAAAAAATTGGAAACCAAAATTCAAGTCAAGCAAGACTTTGGAATTGAGTCTCCGAGGAATGTTTCGCTTGGCCGCATCTCCTATGTGCTGTGCACAAATTCAAACCCGACCACTCTCCTTTTCAGACATGTGTTTCTCCTCCAAACAGACAAAACACAGTTTTCGAAAACCAAAACAAGAATCATTATAACCAAGCAAACGGGTTTGAAGAACAACAGTTGATTGATTCAGTCTCGGTAAAAGATTTACATTTCCCGCATTCCACACACACACACAAAAAAAAAAACAGAGAGAAGAAAAAATGTGTGTGTTGAATCCAAGATCCGCAGCACACAGCAAAATGATTCCCTCTAAAATGGAGAAATAATTAATGGGTGTGTGGCTGTTGTTGTTCTTGGACTGATTCTGGCAATACAGTGAGAGTATGCGGCTGGAAGCGGTCACTGGTGCTCTGTTTCTCCATTTCCACCAATTTATCGATCCTTCCGGCGCCACAGCTGGTGCAGCTGGTGGTGGTGCTGTCCCCGAAGGAGGAGGACCTGCTGGAGCTGGGAGTGGCCAGATACGTGGGCTTGGCTTGGCCGGCCATAATCACCAGGATCTTGTCCTCCATGGGCGCGGGAGGCTTGGAGTCGTCGTCTTTTTCTCCGGCCTCGATGTCGCGGTCGGGCTCGCCCTCCAGGTAGCCGGAGAGCTTCCAGTAGGAGCAGGCGAGGATGAGGAGAGCGAAGGCGATGAGGCCGAGCATGGCCGCGAGGCCGCCGAACAAGTAAGGGATTGGAGAGTGCCACGGCGAGTGCAGCTGAGCCGTCGCCGCGGTGGGCGCGCCGTGGAGCGTCACGTTCAGAGGTGCTCTCGCAGCTGCCATTGTGCTCTGTTTTGTTTTTCTTGGATCCACAGGAAAATGACTCTGTTTGTGTTTGTGTGTGTTTTGTGGAATGGGTGAATGAGGAGGAGGAGTTGGTATTTATAGCCGGAATTCTTTTATGTTTTGTAAATTTATATGTGTGGGTGGATTTATTGCGTCACTGGCCTGAGATGAATATCTGAATCTACAGTGGAAACGCACTGAGATGCTACATATCATTATATCACCAACGAAACAAAATGAATCATGACTTAGTATTTAGAGGTCCCACATGTAATTAAAATTGAATTAATAAATAAATATTTGGGATGATGTTAAATTATTGACGAGATGAGAAGAGAAGATAAAAAGGGAGATGTGAAGTGAAGGTTTGGGAGCGGAGCACTTGAAAACAACAGTTAGTCTGAGACGTAACGGTTGTAGCTTTTTTAGGTTACTGTCAGTGTGTGCGGTTTTGGCTTACCCATCGCCCGCTGTTTTCATTTACTCTTTTCTTTTCTTTTATAGTCTATTTACAGCAACAGCACCAAGATTAGTGTATTATGCTTCTCCACGTGATCAACATAATAAAATAACTGTCTTGGAATTTCAAAAAAATCAGGTTAAATTTGTAAGTTTAAATGGGAAAGTATTCAATTACTGTTTTCTTATTTACTTGATTTGATTATATTGGAATAGGTTCGGAGAAAAAACTATACTTTCTCTGTCCCCGAGAAGACAACGTAATGGTTTTAGCCTCGCATTATTAGAAGAGGGATTTGAGTTTCGAACTCTATTGTGACTGAGTAGAGAAGGGTTAAAAGGTAGATTTATGATATGATGTAATTTAAAAAAAAACTATACTTTCTCTAACTGGGGTACATCCAGTTACAAACGGCTGTAGAACGTCCGAATATTGAATCAGTGCGGATCTGGACGCGCGTTGTCTCAGCGCGTGACACGTGGCATCGAAGTTCTACAGCGCACACTTAAGGGTTTCACGGGTCTATCACGCTTTACAAATTTGCACTACACGTTTTACATGGTTCTTCAATTTTGTGCGGGTCCGTCACGTTCTACAATTTTGCACTACACATTCTACATGGTTCTACAACATTGCACTACACATTCTACAGTTCGGACGTTTGGACACCCGAATTTAGTTTGTAACGAAATTCTTCTCTTCTCTAACTTGTCAATATCAATTTGGTTGCATAGCTTTGTTTGCATAAATTTTAACTTAAAAAAACATTAAAGTTTAGATATATCTGAAAATTGCAAAAGAAAGTGTAATCAACAAGAATTAAGATTATTTTGCTTACACCAACTGAGTGTTGCCCTAGTGGTTTGAGGCCTACTCGATTCCTTGGACTCATGTCTTGGGTTCGAGACTCAGTTGGTATCCAGAGAAGGCTATTAATATGTATACGGGTCTGACCGTCGCTTGCTTTATACTTATCGTCGAGTTTCGGTATGTAGATTATTATGTACACTTGATCTATGTGTGTGGGAATTGTCCCACCTAATTTGTATTATTTTGCTTACTTTCTATAGTGAAGTCATTAACTAATATGATTGGATATAAAAATTTGTAATGACGCATAGATAAAAGTCATATTATTTTTTTGGTAAATTTATGAAAAAATTCAGTAGATTTCAAGAGTACAACATCAATCTAATTTTGTGTTGCGTTGGAGAAAGTAAAACATTGGAAATGGAAATGAATCATTGTTTAGGAGGGCAATGGCACGTTTCGGTAATGACATTTGTGTGCGTGTGTAGTTTCATGTGATACAAATGGCATAAATGGTACTTTGTTTACGCCATCGTGTTTTTTCTTATACCCAATTTGTTCTACCCACGAGATTATAGCTTATATTTGACGGTGAGCACGTGAAGATTGTACAATGAATGTTATTTTAAAATATTCAAACTCACATTTTTAGTTTAATTAGTTAACAAATTCTTGAATGATTACTTAACTTCTTTTTTATGTTTTTTTTTTAAATTTCACATCTGTCAGCTAAGCATCATTACAATGCACACACTATGCGGCGCGCCTCCAATGATTTTCCCCAAATTATTCCTTTGTGTTATATTTCTCGACCAAAACATGGTTACATCAAAATATATTCCTAATACTTTAAGTACAAATGAATAAAATTAATAACAGTTCTAATCAATATAATCATGCTGGGTACAAAAATGCATTGAATTTTGGTAAGACGAAAAAAGTTACATTAACTATTGATAATATGTAGTTTTACCACCTTCTAACTTGAAAACGTTGTAAATCACCAACTTCTATAATTTATAACTTTCAATTTCCTACCTTCAAACAAAAAAATGTTGCAAATCGCAACCTTCAACTACTTGTAATTTTCAATTTATCGATTCTTATAAAGTTGTGAATCACCACCTTAAATAATTACTTTTTATATTATCGGTCAAAATTAGTTAAAAAAAATCATTTTTCATTTTTATGTTACTTAATTTTTATCAAAATGACATAACTGCATAAAAAATACAAATAATTCAAAGGTTTATTTCTCTTGCTTTGTACCCCCAAACATGTCCCAGGTCCTGACTTTTTTGTAAATTTCTTCAATACCGACAGGTACACAAAATTCTCATTCTCCAAAATCGATTCAAAACGATTCTTTTTATAAAATTATTTTATAGTAAATATTTATTAAATATATCAAGTACGGGTACAAGCGGAGATATCATGCCCCGTCTCGTCCTTGATTCAATGTGGTGATTTGTAAGTTTTCTTTAGTTTAGGGTATGTCACCGCCATCACCCATTATATATAGTATTGCTATAACAAGGTGGTAGTAAGAATTTCCTCAGTTACTTCTCACCTTTTCCGATAAATCTTGTTATACTGGTTGCTTTCACATATCTCAGTCTCATGTTTTCTCCGTCAAACTTATACATCTATTTCTTTGTTTACAACAACTTTTCTTTTCTTTTTTTTTTTACAGCGAAAACATCAACCAACACACAACAAATCAAGTTGCAAATTGCAATGATCTGAATAAAATGTAGGGAAAAATACAGATAATTATTCATAATTATACCCCATTTTCATATAACTATCACCAACTACGATTTTGGTTATTTAGCTACATTCAGGTTTCATGAATTCCAACCCATTAAATATTTGGATGAAAATGTTAATTTTGAAAGTGGAAAGACAAAAATGACCAAACTAAAAATCAAATTTTCAAAACCTACCTTTCTGTCTCATCTCCATCTCATGTTCTCTCTTTGTCATTTATGGGTTTGATGCTTTCCCCGGAGTTTCGGTCGTGTCTCGGCATCACCTCCGTTCGTCAGCGACATGGAGCTCGACATGCTCTTATCTCAGCTCGCGAGATTCCAGTGAGGGTCACCCAATTTCTCTTGTTTCTTCTCTACTTTTTTTTCTCTCCGCAATCAAAAATGATTTCCACAAATTGGTTGGAGCAAACCAAGCATTTGGATCACATGATGAAAATAAAATTCAAGTTTTTGAGAAAGAGAGGAGACCCCAAACTCTCAAACATTTTTCTTTTTGATCTTCGTCTCTCAATCTGCTACATATCCAAATCAAGAGTTGCTCGTCTCAATCGACTTTATCATATCCTCAATCAGCACCGCCGCCCGTCGGTTTCAAAATTACGTTTTGCTCGACTGAAATGGAGGCTATGGACGATTTGCACCATCTTGGTGATTCGATGCGGCAAACACAAGTTGTCTTGAGGTTCAATTTTTTGTTGCGATTTCTAAAGTTCAAATTTTTGGTGTTAAGTTATGAATTAGGTGTAAAATAGGTGTCCAATTAGGCTATGGACGATTTTTGAAGTTATTTGTCTTTCGCTTTCTGTTTTTGTGTTATTTAGCTAATGTGGTGTCAAAAACATATTTATGTAGATCTATGTGATTGTGATTATATTTTTTTTATCATAACTAAGAAATTGGTTGACCTTCACCGAAACCTCGCCGGAAAAGTTATTAAACGACACTGCTTCGTCCCGCCGGCAACCTAACATGATCTCGTCGTGTCCAACCTCAATTCTGGCGAAACCAGTGAAACCTAGCAATCCGAAACACAACCAATATAATGATTTGAAAATTGACTAATAATATTTTCGTCTTTTCACTTTTAAAATTAACATTTTCCATCTAAAATCTTAATACATGAAAATTTATAAAACTTGAATACATGCAAATAACAAAAATGTAATTAGAGGTAATTATCCGAATATAACATACATGCACAACTAGTAATAGTTATCTATACTTTTTCGTGGGCCGTAATTGAGCTTATTCTTAACCTTGGTGACGACCCGTCATGAGATTAAGACGAGGCACACTAACTCAAGGTGGGCCCGTTCTAGACATGAACATTTAGAAGACAAACAGAAAAGGAAGAGGGACCCAACGTCACTTGCATATATACTCAGCATCCACCGTGAAATCAGATGGACGTACACGTTAAGGACAAACTGGCCGGATCGTCTTCCTTTGTTTCCATATGCAACCCCACCTTTACTTTTTTATTATTAATATGAAATCAATACCAAATCCCACTCCCCCTCTCGTTAATTACTAATTAATTCAGGTTTAGTCACCTAAACATATCTTACTTTATCCCAAACAGAAATGATTGGAATTGGAGTTGACATGTAGGTCTCTCTTAAGTCCTCAGTTTTGTTGACTTGTTGCCTCTCCCTCTTTTTTTCTTTGACAAAACATGTAAGAAATTTGTTCCTATAGACAATTCAATTATATCTTGAACTTGCAGTTTTTTTTATTTCTATTAGTAATTGTATGCATGCAGAAATTGCATTACGATTAAGATCAGCACTCGTAACGTGCATGAGAGGAATTGGCCAAAACATTAGTACATTGGGAGTATTACATGAAACTCGTTATACATTATTTCGTATTATTCACATTAGCGGATCACTAATCAACCCGGAAAATATAACTTAGTTAGCCATAATTTAGAACATATATTAACTCTTGTTAAATTATATAAAAAAGGTTATCGATAATAGACTTAAATTTCATAAAAGATGAAAGGGAATTCTAGAGAAGGAAGCTCACGACACCGCAAAAGATATTGCGATCATAGATGGGTGGGTTAATAAGAGACCAGTTCAAAAACCATAAGGTAAAAGAGACAACTGCACAATAAATATGGACTATGGACTATAAAAGGCTCACAAGCTACACAATTAGGGGTGTTCGTGGTTGGGTTTGTAACCAACCCGAGTTAAAATCTCACCAAACTGTGATTATGTCACCTGTCTGATAAATAGAAAATTCTCTGTTATTCTAATATGTCAAACAGCAGATAGGTTAATTTGAACACTTCAAATTTAGACATTAATTAATCTGTGTTTGAAACAATTAATAGTAATCCAAACAAATTTAGCGAATAATACTCAATAAAACAAGATTTATATACTGAATGATATACACGACCAGTAATCTTCCTTCATCCTTGATGATCTCACTAAAGGAGTCTACTCTCAATTCTTAGCTCAATCATCACATCACTCTACCCTATATATACTCTCTCTTAATTTAAATAGTCTTGCAGATTTATCAACCGACTCATTTGCATCTTTTACCGATCAAAACATAGTTGTATGGTCATGAGTACCCACTTGACTCTATCGACGAGAGTATTAAGATATTAATTACTAATTTATCTTCTTGATATGATCTCTGTAATTAGACTTTAATTAATACACATGCTATAAGAGACATAGCCTACCAAGTAACAACACCAAGAGATCAGATTAACCTTTCAGATCATAGGTATTATATATGTATGTATATCTATTCTTCAACAAATATTTATTCAATATAAGACTTAATACTCACAATATGGACATCTAAAAATCAATTGAAAAAAATCACAGGATGTATCTCACATATTTGTTTTGATTATATGTTGTTAAATTAATGACTTTCAAAACGGTCCAATGTTGTTTTGTATTTCTTTTACTAATCTAGGATATTTTTGGCATTTCTTAATTTTAAGTAATTTCATAAACTGTTCAATGAGTTTGTTATTTTGTCCACTTTCCATTTAATTACTTTCAGTAAATATGTTATTCGGCCATCTTTTTCTGATATGCGGAAACAAAGTCTTATTAAAATTATTATTATTATTATACTTATCGATGATCAAATTAGAACCCAAAACGTGGATTAACCACTTAATTATTTATTCTCTTATAGCGGATATTTAGGGTTTGATGCCATCATTAAGGGCTTGTCAACCATAATTTGATTCTACAAAATTCAATCAATCCGGAAAAGAAACGTCCTTTTCTAGTACAAAAAATATGGAGAACTAAATATAGTTCATATCTTTCCATTCATCAACGTTTCCATAAAGATAACATGCAATTAGTCGAATAATTATCTGTAATTAAATTAGTTATTAAATGATTAATTATTCTTGACATATCCTTAATCCACTTTACTAGTAATTTACTTTATTGAACAAGTGGAATAGGCACCACCTTTTTTTCCCGATTAATTTTATCGTATGTTAGCTTTTGCTTAGATCATATTCAATTCATTATCAAGTGGGGTTTGCTCAAATCATGATTGTTGCTTCTTCGCGGTTGCTCTCATTTTCCAAACATCTTTTCTTTACGTTTAAAATAGTGTTTCTTCAAAGTTTGAAGTGACAGGACCAGGATCATGTTTCCTTTGCTAACTTTGTATTACTAAGATGATAATGTTATTTAATTAAGATAATTAATGGGTTTTCCTGATACACAATCGATACTATATGTATAGATATTAGGGGAAGTGCCTTATCTCGTTCATATTTTGATTTAATGCATAAAATGTCATTGTGTTTCAATTAACAGTTGTTTTTTTCTTGTTCTGAAATCAAAAGGAGCGATGTAAAGGAAGTATAGGTCTTCTGGCATTACAGATTTGATTTTTGAGGATAGCGTTTGGTGAAAAATCTTGCTGGCGATGAGGTTTAGTCCTGATGTACTTGGTCCCTGTTGTGTGGTCCGTGCTGCGTGTTCTACCTAAACACTCAACACTCATGTACGTGCAAGTATACGCGGTCGACAATAATTAATAAAATAATTAGTAAAAATTAAGTTGATCGTATGAGGATAAGAGAGTAAAAAGTAGTAGTATTAAAATGCGAGACTTATGGGTGTCAATCTCCCTAAACTCGGTAACAAAGTAAACAACCTAACGTGAATCAACATAAAATAATGCAAACATGTAAGATTAAGCTGTTATGCCCAAATAAATTGAGTCGTTGGTATTAACGACGGTGAACCCCAAACTGTTGTTAAGAAGCCACCTATATATAAATCAACAATGTTAATTAACGAAAGCGTACAGGGGTCGTCAGCCGCTGCTAACTAACAACATCGCACCAAACATGTAAGTCATTGTAATTAACAGCGGCGCACGTACGTTTTACAATGTCGTTATAACAATCTCAACTTATTTGGTGCGTCATTCTTACAATGACAGTGCGCCACTTAGGTTTGTCGTTGTTATATCAACAGTGTGCCTACTTGGAATACCGATGTTAGTTAACGACAACATACCGACCAGGGGAGCCGCCATTACGAATATATTATTATCTAAGAATACATATTAAATATTTACACAAAATATTAATAAAAATATAACTTTCATCTATAAAAGTATAACATTGATATATTGATTCTCATTGTCTCAATAATATTTGTCCACAATCCAGTCTTTGTCTTCTCATATCCCACAAGTTTAACACCCGCCCACCATTCGTACGGCTGATAATTCTAAAATTTCTGCGACGCACACTAAAACTATATCCAATTCTCAACTATCATTTCCAAATACTTAGAATATTTCCATTGTCTTTAAATCTTGTCTTTGTCGGCTCATTTTGTGATTCGAGTCTTGATGTTAATTTCTCTGGACTTTCTTCTTCTGTTACGGTGTAGGATCAAAAGACAACACAAATCTATGGGAAAACCATAAGACGAGCCGTCTGTTCGATCTCACATCCTTACAGATTCTTACGTTATCATCTTTGTCTCATTATGGTGTTGTTGTCTCTGCGGATCTTTAGCACACATATCTTTGTCATGTATCTTTTCATTGTTTGCATAATTTGATTTCTATGATGGTTTATTAGGTACTATTTCAAATATTTAGCGATTGTGTTTCCTATTAGTTAGGTAAACATCATATTCTTACATTTACAAATAACAACTCTATTTTGTCTACACATTTTGGTCTTTTTCATTCTAATTATGGAGCTCGTCTCTAACTCTTTCCATGGGAGGTGCTCGTTATTATGTTTTATTTTTCGATGAGCATCCTCGATTTACTTTGATTTACCTTATCATAATAAATCTTACCTTAAAAGAGTGTATTATTCCACATTTTTCTAGTACGATTCAGACTCAATTCTCGAATTAACGTGTTCTGTACTAAAAATGGTATTGAAGTCAAAGAAACCTCGTTACTTGACCTTCTTGCCACTCATGACACTATCATGCAACAATCGTGTCCAGGAACCTCCCAACAAAATGTTCAAGCCGAGTGCAATCATCATCACATTCTTGACACCATCAGTGCATTGGTTATTTCTGCAGCTTGTCCTGAGTGATTTTGGGGTGAGGTTGTCCTCACGGTAGTCTATACTATGATCGAGTTTCATCACCTGTCATCAGGAATAAAACTCCATATGGTTGTCTTTATGGGCGCTCATCTAAGTATAACCTCCTCCGTATTTTTTATGTGTGTGCTTTGTTCACTTGCAACCTCATGAACGCACAAACTTGAACGTTGCTCTCATTTTTCTTGTTTCATTGTGTATGGGATCGAGCACAAAGGGTATCGTTATTGGGATGCTATTTCAAAACGTTTTCGAATCTCTTGACATGTCACATTCTGGGAGCATAAGATGTTCTCGTCGATGTCTGATTTTATGTATCCTTGTCTATTCCATTCTTTTCCAATACTAATATAGATCTATTCCCTGACGATGATAAATGATCTCTTATTTAGCTCCCACATGCAGGTACTCCTCCTCCGGCTTCTCCCATGGATCATGCTCCGCCAGAAGATCCTGTAATTCTACCTCGTCCTCAGCGTCAGACCAAACTCCCATCTCACCTCAAAGACTATCCAGTAATACTACCCAATTCCTCTTGAGTCACATCCACAGTTTTGTTCATTTATAAACCTCGCACGTACCGCATGATATGTATAAAACCCTTTGTGACAACAACCAATGACTAAGGAACTGCACGCACTAGAGAGAACTCACACTTGGGGACCTTATTCTTTTGCCTAAGGATAAATCGGTAGTAAGTTGGAAATGAGAGTACAAAGTAAAGACCAATACATATGGAACCGTGGAGCATTACAAAGCCCAATTAGTAGCGCAAGGATTTTCCCAAGAGTGTGGGATTGATTATGAGGAGACATTTGCTCCATTTTCCATACTTACATTTGTTCGTAGTTTATTGGCAGTTGCAGTCGGACGATAGTGGGACATTTTCCAAATGGATGTCAATAATGCTTTTCTAAACGGAGATCTCACTGAGGAAGTATATATGTATGATGTATCCTCTTCTCGGTTCTAATTATCCAACTCAGTTTTTCGGTGTAAAAAGGCTATATATGGGCTAAAACAAGCCCCACGTGCATGGTTTTCGAAGTTTAGTGAGAAGATGATTATACTTAGACGACATGGTCATAACTAGGGATATCAAAAAGGGTATTTCTGATCTCAAAACTCACATCAACCAGTAATTTGAGATGAAATATTTGGGCACTCTCACTTATTTTCTTGGATTTGAAATCTTCTCAGTATTAGCCAGCCATTACTTGTCACAATCCAAGGGCTTCTGACATTTTTGTTGCACAAAATTGTAAATTTATTACTTTATACGTCAACGTGCTAAATTTTCATAAATACAAAAAAATAAAAATAAAATGAACACAACTGCATATATACCTTGACATCTTATTAGTCGTAGTAGCGAACGATTCACGTGCAATGCACCTTTCTAATTTTAAACTTCATCGAAATATCATTACATTAGAGTTGATTAACATGAATAACGTAGTACTTCTTATACACTCTTTCACTCTTTGAAAACATTGGTGACTTTATCCTCAAGCCATTTGACCAGTTTCTCAAAGTTGAAATCATTTCTATAAGTTTCATACTGAAATCGAGTGAATTACATGTGACTTTTTTAAATGACAAAATTGTCCCTATTGTTCATGTTCATTATAATCAAAACTAGATAAGATAATCATAAAATGTGAAGTATTTTAGTAATTGTGTCATTATTATAAGAAACAATGAGTAAAGTGTAACATTAAAATGTATAAGATGTGTCAAATGCAAAAATTATTTACTTAAAAGAAGTGTTATATTTCATTTTAACATAAGTTGGTTGAATACTTAAAAAGATACTGTTGAATTTGTTGGAAGATTGAACCAATAGAAAAGATCCACTAACTATGTATCAAAATAAAGCATTTGGTTTGAGGGGTGAGAGATAATGTTGGAATCTATTGTCACAATACAACATCAGACGTAAAGAACAAAAGGAGGTTATGGAAAGATGAGCTAGCTTGCACATAGTGTTCCCTACTAAAATAGAAACACTAGTTGTTGCTTTCTAGACTTGAGAAGATGGGGTTAATTATCTTGTGCTAATTATAAGTTATTAAGTAATAATTGTTGGGATTCCATGGGTTCCATACAATAAATTTCATGCAGCGGAAGCGGAAATATAACCATGGAATCGCCCTAAA